>VYXH01002734.1:216883-339876 GCA_013397275.1 Burhinus bistriatus
GCTGGGCAGCATGGGTTTGGAGGTGGGGGTCCGGGAGAGGCCGGGGTGGGGGTGGCCACGGTAGTTCTGCAGGTCCGATGGGGACAGGAACGAGCCCAGGCCGGGGTAGGGCGAGGAAGCCTGTGGTGGCATCGGGTACATGGGCTGCTTGGGGGGGATCATTTTGGAAGGTGGATTGCTCTGGGCACTTTTCGTCTCCCCCTGGTCAGCAGAGCTCTGTGGGAAAACAGAACAGAGGGTGATGAGGAAGGAAGGGAGGAAACACCGTTGTGTGTCCCGAGATGTCTGTCCGTCCAACTGAGCTACCCAGACTCCCCACGGCTCCTGCTCCTCTCCCAGCAGCCAGCACATGCCCTTCCAGCCCTGTGGCTCGCTGGGTGACCGCAGGCTGGGTGCAGTATCCACATCTGGGAAATTAAAGTCCAGTAACTCAACCGTGCCTTCGGCAGAGCCTGAAGGGGCATTAACCAGTGTGGAGGCAAACCGCCCGCCAGCGGGTCACCCCTTAGGTCCACAGAGGTGGGGGGACAAAATCACTTTTGCTTCCAAGAGAGAACGAATGGGACTGTAAAAACTCTGCTTTCCTAATCTCATGGATTCCTGCAGCCCTGGTGGGGTCTACAATGTACAGGACAATGGTGGCCTCATTTCTGCAGGAAAAAGAGAAGAACAACAGGGCATTTTCTGGCTCGGACAATAAGGTTTTTGTCCTGCGATGGGCTCTGTAATGATACTCCAGATCCTTTCTCCCCCGGCAGTCAGGATCACACTGTGCTGTTTTACTCAAAACAAAGTTGCTCTTCTGCAAAAATTGGTCATTGGAGAAACTGGAAAAAAATGAAACCACAGAGCGTGGTGACCCCATGCCTTCCATGCTACCTGCCCCACACTGCTGCTACGCACATTCAAGGCAAGACCCTCAGATGTTTCCAGTGGGACCAAGAAGAGCTTTAAAACCCCACAAACAGTCCTTTCCATTCCCTTTTTCTGTCCTTGCTGTGGTTCTGTTTACAAGGTGAGACAGCTAACGGTGCTTATGTCTGTACAGGGGCTTTGAGCCTTTCCAGCCCACCACCGCAGTCACACGGATCCCACAAATGATGGTTGATTTGGGACATCACAGTATTTCCCACGGCAGCTGACCGTGATGATTAAGCACTGAGGGTGTGGTGTAGTACCAAGGAGAAGCTTTGAAGGGAAAACAACCTGATACACATACAACCAAGGGCAGCACATACCCCTGAGCCAGCAAGACTACGAGCTCCGAAGAAGCCACCTCAAATTCACAGGCAGCAAGTGCCCATGTCCCCTCTCTGAAGGCATGGAGGAGGGTGAGGTGCAAGGTCTCCTGGGCTGGGCGTCCGCATTTGGAGGGTTGGGATGGGCAGGCACTTGGCCCATCATCGCGGTCCCAGGTGCAGCCTTGCAGCACCGGGAGTTCCTGTGTGAACCTGAAATCTCCTGAAAGTTCACTATTAGGTGCCGAAATGGGCTCTCTGGGTTTTGCCTGACCGCAGTGTGTTAAGCGTGTACGTGCTCACATGCTCATCGACCCACGGTTATGGCTCTTGCTCCCTGGAACCCCTGCTCTCAGCTGAGTGTGCATGGGAGAAGCCGGAGGTCCTGAGCAGCCGGAACAGCCCAAGTGCCCAGACCAGGGTGCTGGCACCTGGCTGCTGCCCAGTGCTGGCCGGTAAGCCCAGGGCTGGGATGTCACTGGGCCAGTCCCTGCTGTCACCCATGGTGAGCCTCATCCTCCTGCCCTCGCCGGTGCTCCCTCGTTTGCTGGACTCACACCCTGGGAGCTGGGCGAGGAACAGCCACGGGTGCTGGGGACAGTCAGCAGGGACCCCTTTGTCCCTGAGCAGGGACACTCCTGCCCCGCTGTGACACCTGCCGACGAAGACAACCCAAAGTGGGGTCTTGTTTCAGGGCACTAAAGGCTGAAGGCAGCACGCAGAACACAAAGCGTTTCTTTTAGCTCCTCGGGAAGGTGGCTAACACCGGTATCAGTTCTGATAGCACGATTACACTGTATTTCTTATAAACTTGCTCCTCCTCAGAGAATCCTGCAAGTTGCAATGAATCCAGCATTGTCACGTCCAGCGACCGCGCGACCGCGGGCTGTACCTTGGAGACGAGGCTGGCCCGGTACGCTGCCAGGGCTTTCAGGTACTCCTTCTTCGCGGCTTCTGTTTTCCTCTTGTATGCCTGAAAGGGACCAAGCCAGGGATAATAATTAATAAAGCAGAATAGGGTGCTGCTGGGCTCGGCTGCACCCTGCCTGCTCAACGGGACCCCCCTCCGCTGAGGCCACTCCTGCATGCACGTCTGCACGGAAAACTCATTTCTGCTGGGGAGGAATTTACCCCAAAATCAAGCAAATAAAGCCCCTGGATTGGACCGGGCTGGGATTTTTGGAGGCATCACAGGTCAGAGTGGTCTGCACATCCAGGCAGATATTTATGCACAACTGCTGTAAGAGACATAGTCTGATTTTATAGGGCAAACTCAATGAAATCAGTTCCCCACAGGAACCAGGGGAAAGCGTGATCCAGGCTCTTGGAAGAGCAAGACAAAAGGCGAAATCCCCAAATTATAGGACTAGCTTAAAAAATGGTGAGACATTCAGAAATCCTAAACTACTCACTCGTTTTCTTGGCTTTCCCATTATCAAGTCTTTAGAGCTCAACACTCTCAAGCTCTTCTCCACAGTCCTGACAGCTGGGAAGTCCTTTCTCAGCATATAAAAGCTAAGATTTTTGCCAAATCTTATGACTCTGGGAGCTGGGGCTTGCAGGGAAACAGCAAGTATCAGGAGAGTTTGTTACCCCAAGAAAAAAAAAATGATACAGCTTTGTAAGAGCGAATTACTGTTTATTCTTCGTTCTCTCCCCTGTAATGAGACACATTTCATGATTGTTTCACAGTGCTGGTCCCCCTTCTGCCCAGAGTTTGGTCCTCCATGTATGTAAAAATAATGGTGTAATCCAGCCTGTCCCATGCAGTGTGAGTCCTCACGGGGTTAAACAGATTAAACTGAGCGAGCAAGAGGAATATTTTAAAACAGAATAAAAATTTCAGCAAACAGGCAGAAACTCCCCCCAGAAAATACCCATCAGTCCTCTCCTCTGCTGGAAACTCAAAGCCGTCCTCAAGCGGCGCACCCAAAGTTGATTTCAATTAGAACAGATTTGCATACATTTAATTCTGCTTTTAAAACAATGACAGCTTTCAATAATCAAGACGCTGAAGCCTAGTGGGAATATTTAGCTCCTTTCCTCTGCAAATTTCCATGGCCACGACAGCAACTCGGACTCCCTTCTAATACTGACCTCCGAAGGGAAAATAACCCTCCAGCAGTGAAACCATCCAGTTATTTGGGTTTCAGTTTAAAATCAGTAAAATCAGATTAAAAATGTTTTGAAAACCTTATTTTCATTTCTAAATCAGAGCGATTCCCATAATGAAAAGGTTTGACTTGACACACTGGAGGTCTCAGATGGTAATTTTCTGAAACGGAGTGTTTTCCTAAGCTTGTCTTTGGCTTTACAGTATTCAGGAAGTATTATATTTGCTCCATTCCGAACCAAATTACATTTCAAAATGTCAGCCTGAAGAAGAGTTTGCCTGTGAAAAGCAACTATTTCTTCAAACTGTATCAGTTCCCCTAATAAGAGCTATTACCTTTCTCTACAATCCTGGCTTCGCTTATGTCTGTAGCTGGTCGCGGTGCCACCAGTGCTACCGCCACAGCACTTACTGGAAAGCAGAAATGCAGAGTGACCCCAGCACTGCTGCTGACAGATGCTCTTAAACGTGGAACCTGATGCCTGCACAGCAATGAAATACGAATTCCTGTGTCTCCGGCTGGTGTAATAGTGGCCATAGCCGGGTGCGGGTGTATTGAAAACATATTTGTATTTCTCCTCTGTAACTGCAAAACAGCAAGAGCGTTCCTGCATTTTTTTAAATCTGGGACAGTGGGAAATCAAAGTATGCGCAGCTACGCGGAGACGAATTCAATTATCAGGAAGACTTGTCTCGAGAAAAACCTGCAATTCACGGACAGTGAGAGGGCAGGTAAATGAGACTTCCTTAACCTAAATGCAAATAAATTAATAACCAATAAATTCTGTGCCTATCTTCATCTCCATCACTTTTTTTTTTCTGCTACACCTTTTTTTTTCCACCCCACTCTTCATCTGTCCTTGTCTTTGCTCGACAGCGCTGTGCCTCACTCGTATTTGGAAAGCGCTGCCAGGCGGTGTCCGATGCAGCAAGACTGGGAAGGGGCAGCTGAGCAGCACGTCCTCCCGAAGGGCGAGGGGGATCGCTCTGAGGAGGAGCCTCTGTGCTGCTCCGGCCAGCCCCTGCTCCAGCCCTGGCCACCAGCAGGGCTACAGCGAAGGGTAAGAGGGCAAGCCCAGGAGGTGCCTCCTCTGATGCTCCTCTGATGCTCTCTCCAGCTCTGGAAGGTTCCTGGTGAACTGTCTGGTTTGTGGCCATAGAATAACAGAGTGGTTTAGGTTGGAAGGGACTTTAAAGATCATCTAATTCCAACCCCCCCACCACGGGCAGGGACACCTCCCACTAGACCAGGTTGCTCCAAGCCCCGTCCAACCTGGCCTTGAACACCTCCAGGGATGGGGCAGCCACAGCTTCTCTGGGCAACCTGGGCCAGGGTCTCACCGCTCTCATTATAAAAAAGCATCCCTCAGGGTCTCCTGCTGGGACTTCTGCAGTCCTGTCCCGCACATGGGGGGCTTTCTGCACCCACACTGGGCTCCATTGAGGACACTGAGCAGCAAAACCGCAGCCTGCCGCTGGGGAACGCCGTGCTGGCGTGGGAAGAGCGGATCTGAACAAAACTCATGAATCCTCTGTGTAACGGCAGCTCCCGTGCAGTATTTATAACCTTTAAAATTTTAATTTAAACATTGACAAAATCATGTTACTTTCTAATTAAATACCATTTTCTCCCAGGGATTTTAATTTCAAAGTAATTTAGCAGATTTAAGGATCCTCAAAACATTTTGCATGTTTTTCTTTCTAACCTGCCATGCCCGCTGATTTATTTTCCTTATTCGTTAGCGGGAGGATTCATTAGTCATTAAGCGAGTGGGTGGGTTGGAGGGGGGGGGGGCAAAAATGGTTAGTGATTATGAAAACAAAAAATCAGAGCTGTAAGAAGCATATGTTGGGATCGTAATCCTGACACCTCTGTGTCTCAGCAAAGCAGCTAGTAATTGTACCGTAATGAAATGTTCTTGTTTGATAACCAGTTAATTAGAGAAGACAATTATTCCAAACCCTGCTGACGCCCACGAACGGCTCCGTGTCGCGCAGGCACTGAATGACAGCCGGAGCTGTTATCGGTAACCTCTGCATCCCGGCCCGCCTGCTTTAGCAGAAACTCTGCTTTCCAAGCCTGGAGAAGGATAAAAAGAACTCAAACTCTCCCCAGAAAATCAAGGTGTCTGCTGATGCCAAGCGAAAAGGTCTCTGCTGCAATCCTACATGGACTTTGGGGCATTTTGCTTCAAAAAAGAGATAGACCATCAGGAGAGAAGTGAGGAAAAGTGCAGCAAAGGTCTCCAGGAGGAGGGCTGAAGGACGCGGTTTATTTAGCTAGGAGAGAAGACCAAGAGGAGCCACAGCCTCCAAATGCAACGCAGCAAAGAAAGAGGCAATGAATGAACCTCTGCATCTACTGCAGATAGGAAAAGAGACAATAGGCTTAAATTGTAACAAGGGAAATGTTGGCTAAGCAAGAGGAAAGCGTTCCTAACAGTAAGGATAATTAAGCACGGGAAGAGATTGCCTGGGGAGATGTGTAATCTCCACCACTGAAGGTTTAAGAACAGATTAGGCACACATCCATCAAGAATGGCTTAAGTAAAGATGATCCTGACTTCAGGCAGCAGTATGGTCTGGTTGACCTCTTAAGTCTCTCCTTGCCCTCCTTTCTATGATTCCATGACTGGTTCCCCCCCGCTCCATGTATAAATTTGGATTTTATTCTGCTTGTAAATCTGGAGGGTTCTTCTTGTAACTATTATACATTTTCCTGCAAGATACCTCTTGGGATCATCATAACTTACAGCTTTTTCATAAGATGACTTGAAAGCACTTCCTCCCTGCACGGCAGTGTCTGCCACACCACCCTTCTCTTTGCATAAGGCCTCCACACGGCCATGGGAAATGCATATAGCAAACACGGCCACGTCATCCTTATTCCTTCCCAGCTCTTCCTCACCTTCTCATACCCTCCTCTGTATCCCTCCTGCTCCACTGTTGGGGAAGACTTATTCTGTCCCTCCCTCCATTAAAACCAACTAACCCAAGCTAGGTTTATTGTGTAAATCTCAGCACAACTCCTTCAGACTAATACCTATATTCTGCATTGCTAAATCCTGAGGTCCACAAGCTTGGACATGGGAGGCCCTGTAGTACTCCAATTCCCCCCGGCTCTCCCAGCTACGCCATGGGAGCTGTTGAGCATCTGACGTCCCTGAGGACACCTACATAGAAGGCTCTGGCTATGAGAAGTATTTGCATGGTTTCAGGAGAGCTGCTCCTTTACTGTGGTGGAGATACAGCGTTGTGAAGCAGACCTTTGGAGAATGAATGGATAAAGCCATAATCAAGTAGCAATTACCATTGATCAAAGCATTCTGAAAGATTCCTGCTTTCCTCTGCCTTGACTTCATGGTACCACCTAACTATAAGTCATCTATCACTCCACGTGAGGGCACACGTGTACTCAGGACAACACACAGAAGACTCCAAATGAAACAGAGGAGGAGGGTAACAAATCCAACCCCTAACCTCCAATGAAAAGCACACAACATTCATCTTCCACATTTCTGATCTTGCTTTCCAAGAAGAGAAGTCATGCTCTTGGAGCTGCTTTTAAGAGCAGTTCTGACCCTTCACACCTTCCCTATCATTACCCTGTCCTGGTCTGTCTCCACCAGACCTCTCTTGAAACCTTGTTTGGGATTGGTGCTTTCATCCTTCTCCGATACATGGCTTTCCTTGACACTCGGAAGATGCTGAGACCTCCTTCCAGGCCAGGGAATCTGGTTAGACCCTTCCAGCCCCTCACTGCCAGAGCTTTGGGGCAGCAGCAGGAAAGCAGCCACCAGTGGTGGCTCCACCGCTGACAGCTCTGTGCAATGCTGGAATTGGGCAGTTTGATGGCCACGCTGTCAGGCAGCACCTGCTGTATGCGGTTTCCATGGGATCTCTCCCCTGTCATGGCTCTGCCGTAATACAGCTTCACAGCTGGCCTGAGATGCCTCCGTCCCACTGCAGATATATGCAGTGTCCTGTCACCAGGTGATGTATCAGATTGAATGAGCAGATGGATCTGATTAGATGGGTGATCTATTATTTTCTGCTGAGCAAGTAATTTCTCTGCTGGGTAATTTATCCCTGGAGTATGAACGCTGTGTGATTCTCCAGGCTGTGCATTTGTAGGGGAAAATCACATCTGCATTTGGCCATGCAGTCACTTAGCATTACTGAACTGGTCCTAGTGAAGCAGGGCTATCATGAGCAAGAACTCATCTCCGGTACCTTTGTGTCCCCAGTGAGTCCCCAGATTCATACGCTCAACTGGAAATGCTGATTTTGTCCGACATTGTTTCTGCCACTTAGGATGGGAAGGCCTGGTTTAGCCTGAAGTTCACTCGGCAGGTTGCTCAGGAACTTCTTGATGCCTCTGCTCTGAGTTTCCAGGGTCGAGGGAAACATCGACCCAAAGCGTTGAATTTGTTGCTGGATTTCCTAGCAAAAAGCAGCAGGTTCCAGAGACATCTGCGATGGCCAGCTTGGCAGTGTTCCCCTGCTCCATCATCATCAGGCTCCAAACCAACCTCTTTTTCCCCCAAAATACAGTGGGCAATGGGCAGGTGCTTAGAGATGGAATAAGAGAACACAGCAGAGAAGAGCAAAACCCACCGGTGACTTCTCAGTGTGCGCCAGAGAGTTTCCAGGCTTATCACCCAAACGAAATCCCCTTGATGGAGGACAGCCACCCAGGGCTGGGTGTCACCTGCTCTGGAGCAGACACAGCCCACAGGAGGGCTGGTGGCCCTGTGGAAGGAGGGGAGGGAGCTGCAGCCCTGCCGGGTGGCACAACCTGGGACCAGGCTGTGAGCACTACATCCGTGCCAGGGAAAAAGTGAATTAGCAGAGTTTGCTCCAATCTAGTGCTCAAATTCTTCTAATTTCTGTCAAATCGGGCAGCCCTTTTAAACCTCGCTGGATAAGGCTGCGAACGCTGGTCTGTATCTGCTAATGAAAAAAAATAACACTGAGGCACGGGATTCTGCGAGCCTCGAGCAGGGACCTGGAGCTGCAGGCGGATTACTACCACAGGTAACCCATTTGATGATAATGGCTGAATTAGCATTTCACTCTCCACCAAAGTCTAAGCTATCTCTACAGGAACAGCTGCTAAACTATTTGCAAAGTTCAAAGAGTATGTATTAATATTTTTTTTTTCCCTCGAGTCACATTCTTCAGATTCCCATGTAAGCTTCTTAGAAAGGGCCACGCCAGCTGTTGAAGAATGAAGATTACAACGTCCTGCTAATGCAGCGCTGGAGATATTTAAAGGTATTCTTATTTATTGCTGTTATGCACGTGTGGCCACACTGGAAGGGGTTAAAATGGGGAAGAAAACGGCGCTTTGCCGAACAGGTGTCCTTGAGCAGTACCCAAGGACACGGAGATTGCTAATCCTGTATTCCACAGCATGATCAAATCACCAGGCAACAGATATAAATAAAAAAAGGCAGGAAATAAGGAAATTTAGATACAAGTGTGTCAGAGGGAAAATGAAGATTCATTGTGAAGCGGCTGAGAAGAGAAGAAGAAGGAACAAAATGACAAAGGCACAAATGATAAACCAGTGAGAACGAAAGAAAGCAGGGGGGGGAGCGTCTCTGTGAAATACATGTCTGTGACAGCAGCAGCCAAATCAAAGATGCTCCTAGATTATACGGTTTCTTGCATAATACGCATTCTAGTTCCCGCTCGGTGTTTGTCTTTCAGCTACTGCACAGGGAAAAAACCATATCTGAAATGGGACGTGAGCAACCTTTATTTTGCTTGTTTCATCAGGAGGAGAAAGCAAATTTGCTTTGTGGGAGCAGCAGCACCTGCTCAATGGCAAATAAATAGCTACAGCTTTGATATTACAGTGCATATAATCATTAGCAGCACAAATGGCAGAGGATTAACCCTCCACGTGCCGGCCTGAGCTCACCGGCAAAGGGGCGGCATCTCGTTTCTGCCTCAGAAATGCTCCGCACAGTGGCTGTGGGGCGAACACACTCTGCCTGCTTGGGGGGCGCACAGGACCACCCCTCCTAGCCCGAGGCACGGGCAGCATGGCTACGAGCCACTGGCACTGGGCTTTCCTCGTCCCTTTGGTGCTGGCAGGGCGGCCAACCCACGCTCCACGTAACTCCTCTGTGCACAATGGAGCTAGGAGGGAGGGAGGGAGGGATGGATGGATGGACGGATGGATGGACGGACACGTCTGCAGGCAGAGCGGGGCATGTGCTGGGGGCTGCTGGCACATGGTGGGAGATCACAAGTCCAAAATGCCCTGGCTGAGGTTGGGTTTAGGGGCCAGCTTGCTTTGGACCCGCTCCCTGGTTGCTCCCTGCCTGTTCTGCCTGCTGCTCTCCCATGAGGCAGGAACCAAAACACACTCAGGACTGGGGGAATGCTGTGCCCATTGGGAAGTGGAAGATAAGGTTTGTAATCCTCATCTGAAGCAGAGTGGTATAAACCACTACTTAATAACTGCATGGTGGGGCTAAGTCTGCACATCAGCCCTCTGGAGACGTGATGCCCCAGCCCCACCTTGAACATCTCAGGCTGTGAGGGATCCCAGCCCAAAACCACATCCTCCAGCCTCAAATCCACCCTCTTTTCTCATGCCAGGAAGAGGGAAAGCTTTCTTCAGCTGAAACCTTGGTCCTAATTGAGCAAGAATGTCCAGATTTGGCTCCTGCTCGTCTACTTTGCCATCGCTCTGTTGGCTTTCCCTGGGTAGTCTTCAAAAAGTGTTGTCACCAGAGCGAGGAGTGGCACACCGGGTGAAATACTTCCCTCTTCCTCCTTTGCACCCCTGCCCAGAGCACAATGCACGGTGATGAGCTGAACCACGGTCCAGTGCAGCCACGTGGCAGTCTGGACTCTGAGGTCCCAGCAGGATTTTGGCCAGTGCTGGCATCACCATGTAGTCACTGTCCCCTCCCAAGACGTGCCCAGGGAGTGCTTGGCATGGGCTGCTTGCCTTCACCGTGAATGCATGCATCATGTCCTGCAGTCCTCAGGACAAAGGACCTGCAGGACATCCTAGGCACTTGTTTTCATGTATTAAAGATATTTTGTTAATGCTTTTTTTAAATTTTTTCCTTTTTCCTTTTTTCCTTTCCATTGCATTGCCTTATGAATCTAAACAAACTTGACTGGGGATGCTGGCAGGGGAAAGCAAACAGGGACCAGATAAACTCTATTCCAGCCAAACTCTTCAAGAGTGAACGTGCCCCATCGCACAAACCAGCAATACAGTGCCAGAGCCAAAGATAAATAGCATCCCTCCAGCCGGAGTCCCGGGCAGGGAGGTAGCTGCCGTGGGAGAAAAGTATACAGCTGGAGACAAAGCCAGGAAGTTAATATTTAAGCATTCAGACAAGGAACAAATGACTTAATTAAATCAATTACAGAGGGAGAAATGGAGCCACTTAGAAAGCGTGTGTAAAGAGACAGCAAGGCGGCTACTATCTCATAAAAGAAAAGAAGGGAGAGTTAGCAGGTAAGATAAACGGACTGGTCTAATCCCTGCTGTTAATTAAGAGCCGAGCATTTGCACTGTGCTGCGTCAGGGTCACACCAGCAATTCCATTATACAAACCACACTTGCAGCCGAGCTCAGTGCCCAATCTACAGAGACACTTGCAACCAGATGGAGTAAGGGAGAGGCAGATCGAGACGTTAGGAGGGATGAAAGCAGGAGAAAGAGGTGACATAAAAGTTTTTCCACGCTCCTGAACCTCCCACACCTTGCACCAATAGCCCAAATCCAGCCCCTGCCCAGCACCTTCCGGGCAGCAGGGCTGGGGTCAACCTGCTGCACAAGGAAGGGATCTTCCTCCCTTCTCCAGCGTGAGACATTCCTGTATGATCCTCCAGCGATCCATCCGAAGAGGGTAAAAGGGAGGATCATGAAAACATCAAACCAACACTTTGCACAGTATGGAGACTCCCGATGGATCAGCAAAAGGGCTTTCATCCCAGAAGATGCCTTGCTCTTATTCCTGACTTGGTGCAGGGTGGAAAGCAAGGCTCTTTCCTAGCATGACTTCCACTTAAATGACTTTTTTTCCTTCCTGCTGCTCCCTCCCCAAATGTAGCTGCTTCAAATGCTGGCCATGGACACCCAACGAGAGACGGAGCCAGGCTGGATTTGGCAGCCGGGCTCTAGGAGAAGGGCTCACCACCCATGGGGGGATTGTCAGTTAAAGCATGTTTGGGTTCAGAGACACATCACACACAGTGTCAGATCTCGCTCTGCCTGATAAAAAGGCATACTTGCTACAGAAAGTGTTCCCTGGGGTTTTCTCAACAGGCAACAAGCAATTACAGGCTTTTGTAACTGACTCAGCATCAACAAAACAGTTAAAGCAGGACCGAGAAGTCTCTGCATGAGGCAGAATGAAAGTGGTTGACAGCTTTGGGGCAGGAAGGTTTCCTCTGTGAGGCCACTTCAGGCATCTCCCTCCTAAGCTTTTAAAGCCTTAACGTTAGATTTTAGGCCAGCAATGTAGAGAGTTAATAGTTTTTAGCCGGTTTGCCGTCACTCCTTGTAAGTAAATAAGCAAGTACAAACCCATCTCCCATCTAAGGCTGTAAAGATGCCATGTCAGGGAAAGGCCTCTGATCTTTTTGCAAAGTATGATCTTCTCAAGAATAATTACTTGTCACAAAAATTTGCTCTTCCCCAGGGAACAACAGAGATTTTTTCTAAAAAAGTGGCAGAGGCAAAGCAAACTTAGCGCATCCTTCTGCAGCCCCGTCCCTGCCCTGCCTGCAACAGGGGTGAGACCCTCCTGCCTTGGGGCACGCCGGTGGCAAAGACCCCAGGGAGGTGTCCAAGGGCCAGCTCACATCACCACTGCACCAGCTCGGGGCTGGGAGCGCGGCACGCAAACCACTTGAGCATCGCTTCGAGTGGTGGTGGGCACTTCAGCACCGCTCCGGAAAATAGCCTCCGTTTCCGTGCATACACTTCAGCCTGTTTAAGACCCTGGCCATGCTCCTAACGTGCTTGGGGAGAAGCTGACGCTCTGTACCATGGAAAAACATATTTAAACAGTTGGAAGAAAAAAAAAAAAAAGACAACATCAGTAACTCACTTGTTTTTGTTCTTCTCCCAGACTGTCCCACATTGACGCAACAATTTTCGATACGTCTCCGAAGGTGGCGTTGGGGTTTTGCCCTTTGATGGCTGCTTGCGTGTCTCTGAAAAACAGGGCATAGGCTGACACGGGCTTCTGGGGCTCATTAGGATCCTTCTTTTTCTTCTTCTTTTGGCTTTTGGGCTTTTTGCCCACGTCTGTTGATGGTCTTTTCTCTCCAGTAACCTGCAAAACCAAGAGATGAACCTTAGCAGTCAGCTGGGAGTAGTCCAATATGAGTCCCTGCTACAGCTTGTTAGCAAAGGGGATGAGAGAAGGCATGGGTAGAGAAGGGCTCCCAGTGCGGTGAGGAGGACAGCAGCCCTGGAAGTCTCTTTGGCCCCCAGGAACCTCTAGGATCATTGCACAAACTGCTGGTGGGTGCCTGAGCCCAGCTTGGGTGCCTCCTCACAGCCCGGGTCACAGCTTGGGTTTGCCCCTTGCTGCTCCAGTGGTCCCTGCTTCCAAAGATGGGGCTGCCCAGACACTCATCCTCGGTCACCCCCCTTCCCTCTCCTCCTCCTCGGCATCACAAGCTCACTCTCACCTTGATCCTCTTCTGGGACCTCTCCAAATGCCTTGCTTCCCAGTCAGATCCCTTTAGCAGTTCATTAATTTTTCCAAACTCGGCTTCCACATGATTTCTGATTGCCAGCCCAATAATCCCCCTTGGCAAGCTGCTTCTGACTGTCCTCGCCCCCACGTGTGCCGGCAGCTCAGCCTCCCTCTCCCGAGGCAGCAGGGTAACAAGCACCGACCAAGCGGCACCACCGCCACAGTGGCCATCACACTGGGGCCACCCAAAATTTGCTTCACCCTGCTAACAAGTATGTACCCCTACCCAGGAAAAATATCCAGGAAATTAAGCTATTTTAATCTTATGCATTAAACGCTTTGCATGCACTGCTCACTCTTTATGACCGGGCTGCGTGCAGCCGGATGACCGGGTCTGGCTGTATCCAGGCTCGGTGCTCTGTGGGTGGTTGACCCAAGGGGAGCAGGACACCGGTGACAGTAGATGGACTTTGTGGCTGCTCAGCACGAGATGCTGCCACTGGGCTGGGAAGTAAAACAGCAAGGTGGAAACAGGGATGCTTCCAGTGAAGGCATTGGAAGAGGCTGAACCTAAGGCTGAGCCTCCGCCGGGATGCCCTGGGCAGCGTGTTGAATACATGGGACCGCAGAAGCCTGTGTGTGATGATGTGCAAAGGAGAAGACCCCTGGAAAGCACCTGGATGTACATCAAAGCTCTCAAGGCATTAACTGCAGTCAGTGAAAGCTTGCACTACAGGGAAGCACTATTATCCTTATTTCATAGCGGAGGAAAAACTAAATACGCCAGAGGTTAAACACAGCAGAGAACAAAACCGCTTGCTGCCAGCTGGCTGCTGCAGTCTGACCTCTGCTTCCTGGAGGGCAAACGGGGCACCAGCACCTCCGCCTGCAGACCCACCGTGCTCAGGCACCGAGTGCTCAGGCACTACCAGACTTCGGCAGTCCCGGCTCTACCAGGTGCACGGGCTAATTGTGTTACTGAGAAAGTTGCCCAGTCTGTCACTTAAGAGGTCTAAAAAAAAAATTTAAAAAAATTCAATTGACACAGGTCTAAACGCCAAGCTGTTGAGAAAACCATGCCTCCCAGTGAGGGCTTTTCTCCTGATGGATTTGCTGATTTGATTGTGTGCTTGGAAGTGCTGGGATTTAAGAGGCTTCACTTCAGCTGGCACAGGCCAGGCACAGGGAGGAAAGGGCAGCAGCGCTCCTCTTCTCCGCTCAGCAGCTCTTGACTGGTCATTAAGTTCAGTATCTGCGCAATGACATTTGTCAAACAGACAGTGACCATTAGTGAATGAGCAGAGAGACCAAAAAAATTGCATTTAATTTAAAATTGCCCAATTGGGCTTGAATGGGAGGCCTGGAGGTGAAAGGCCAGCTTATTAGGAGAAAAAAAAATGCATGACAGGGCTTCAGCCCATTAGCGAGCGATATGGTATTTTAACTAACTGTAATCCTGTTTGATTCACTTAAGTGCCGCGGGGGGGACCTGCTCTCCTCAGAGCCGTTGACCAAGCGAAGGAGCTGGCAACAGGCGCAGTCCAACCACAGTCATGACGACGGTCTTACAGTCGGTCCTGCTTAGGGAGCACCAAAGAGCAAATGGTATTTATGGAAAACAGACGCTGCCTGCAAGGCTGCCTGGAGCCGGCAGCTCCCAGGAGGGAGCAGAGCAGATCAGGATTTTGCCTGGTTTTGCTGGGGTTTACCAGGTGTGACGCAGCACAGGACGAGACAACAGCCCAGCCCCGGGCTGCAGAAGATGTTTGAACAACCTAAGCCACGTTCACGGCTAAAGGCAAGCCCCGGCGAGGCAGTGCCTTGCTGCCCCAGAGCAGCTGCATCCCCCAAGGGGTGAGCCATGGTCAGCGTGACCGTGAAGGCTCATGCAGGGGCATGAAGGGCACGGGCACCAGCCCCTGCATGGACCTGCTCTGGAGAGGCAGCAGAAGGTGTGTTTAACACCAGATGTGGACTGGAGCAATTCACTGGTGACAGGTGTGATTCTATAAACTGGTGGCTTAGTGCCGCCTTAGATGTTGAACCCATGAAGAGCAGGAACCTCACGGATACCGTGATTTTAATAACTATGGAAAGAGATCACTAATCCAACAGGAATCTGGGCTATAACTACTTCTCCTTTCCCTGCACGTGTACACGCCCCCCCGCCCCCCACAGCAAGTAAATGCATCAGCGAGGCTGGGAGGCCTCCTAAAATCACAAGCTCCCTGGCTCTGAGGACCTACCGGACCTGAAGCACCCACTAGCATCAGACTCATTTCTTTAACGGGTGACCTTCTCAGTCACAAGATTAATTTCTGCTTGCTAGACATTGCTTTGATGACTTGATGCAGAAAGGCCCTTAATGGCCATACGAAAAATGACCGATGGGTGAATACAGCAGCTGTGTAGATAGAGAAAGCAAACAGAAACCTGCAGGACACAGTGCAGTTCTGCTGCTTTCTTTATACTCACGGTCTCCTTCCTCCATCAAACACACCACTCCTGTTCCACCTGTCTCGCTGGGTAGTTTACAGGGCAGAAAAATGAGGGGGTGTGCCTTTAGGATTAGGAAAAATTCAAATCTCTGCAAGTTGTCATAATTTGGACATCTCCAATCCTTCCTACTCCCACAGGCATCACTGGCCCAATGAGAACAGAAGATCCAACCCCAAAGCTGTGTCCTCCCCAGTGACTCCTGCCACCCTGGCTGGCTCGGAGAAGAGCTGGGTGATGCTGAAAGAGGCAGAGCGAGAGAATCTGGTGTGTAACTAAGCTGAAACTCATTTTCTGCTGATGTAAATAATTTCAGCTCCCAGGTAATTGCCTGGAGCTGTGTGACACAAGCTTGGGGAGGTGGCAGACCGTGGGGTCCAGCAGCACAACCCATCCTACAGTGTCCCCCAAAGGTGGAATTGCAGAGTTTGTGACTCTCCATTTGTTTTCAATCATGTGTATCCCTTCTTTTTCCACTTTTATTCCACTGAAGCTCAGTTTTCACATCCACATGTGCACTCTGCTTTGAAATGTCCTGATCTGAAGTGAAAGATGCCAACGGATGAAGAACTACAGGACTTATGGGAATACATTTACCTAGATTTCATAGAATCATTCAGGTTGGAAGACACTTTTAAGATTTCCATGGAAAGGGAAAGGCTTTTGCTCAGTCCTAGAGTTTTCCTAGTTTTCTGGTCTCTGCACTGTTTGCTGCTCTGGTTATACATCCAAATCCTGTTTTTTAGGGGACACGGTTACAATACCAGTGCTTCCATTGTCATCCTTGGATCAGCACCTTCCAGGAGAAGGTTTTCCACAAAAGGCTTTAATCAAAGCCTGCCAGGGAGCCCAGTGTTTGACCTGCATGGATGGAGACCCACCGGGTGTTGAGGCAGCAACCCTGCAATTGCTGCAAGTTGTCCTCAGAAAATAACAGACGAAGACTCACAGAACACAGCATGCGTTGTTTGCATTGCTGGTGTGTTTTGAGAAAGATGGACAACAGCCAAGATCTGCCCCAGACCCTAGGAAATCCTCGGGTTTCTGGATGCCATGCTCACCAGCAGTTGCGCTGGCTGTAGAGGCAGAGTCTGTGCCACTAAGACATTGCTGACTACCTAAAACACTGCCCGGGTGAACTAAAAGGCAGAAGACTCTTCCTCTTTTGATTTCTGTGTTTTTTTGGTTTTGTTTTCCTTAGCAAGCCATGTCTGGTGAGCTCAGTTAAATCCCACTCTGCGTTATTGTCCTTCCCTCTTTTAGTCTCCTCTCTGTGCCACCAGAAATCTAATTTTGCACCCGAGCATTTGCAGAACCTTAGCCCTGAACCTGCTTTGCTCATCAAAACCCTCAGCAGAGGAAACTCTGCAGCTTGATGGACCTGGTAAACCGTGGACAGAAAAGCCCAGCTCTCATTGCCAAACTTGTTGCATGCAGAACCCAAGCATGTGTGCCAGCCTGCCATGCTGTACCTCACCCTAGGCTGGAAACGATCTCCCCATCCTTGGGAGAGTCTCCCACTATATGTATATATTAAAAACAAAAAGACCAAAAGTTTGTGTTCTTATTCCACGCGATTTATCCCTCACTGAAAAACATCATCTGCCGTTCTCTCGCTGTGTGTTAAAATAGGCTTGGCTGCACGTACCTTATAATGTGACTCTGTCTCCTCTTCCTGAGTAGAACTGGAGGGAGATGGTGTAGCAGACTTACTTCCCGGGGGCGATGGGGAACCGTGGGTAACACCGCTCCGCATCCCCATCTGAGAAATCAGCTGTGACTGGCTGAGAGCGCTCATGGGGCCGGCTAACATCCCAGGGCGATTGATCAGGGGCACTTGACGGTTGGACTCATAGGATGTGGCGTCCGAGTGGACCATCTCTTGGATCTGAGTTAGGAGAATATCACTTTGTAATTAAAAAAATTATTTATTTATTTATCACACTGTCAAATCACTTTACGTCGAACTCTTATCAACTGATTTAAAATTATTCTACACAGCTGGTAAAGTCTTCCTCGTGCCCCCTTCCAAACAAGCCAAGAGCAAGAAACGATCACCGTGCACCTGGGGCTCTGCTCCTGCCATCGTCCTGCCCATGGGGACTACAGAGAGGTGCTAAATTGTCTTTGTACACACGTCTGTGTGTCCAGGAGGTGCCCCTGCCTGCCTCAGGGACCAGTGGTGTCTGGTACCTGTCAGGGGTCTGAAAGAAATGTTCAGAAACGAGCAATTTTTGGCCAAATGATGAGGAGACGGGAGGGTGTTGCAATGTCCTGGGTATTCCTGGGGCTGAGTCTCGCTGCTGCACATGTGAGGCCATCGCTGAGCACTGGCACGTGTTGTGCCAGGGTCTTCGGTGCCCATGGCTGACAGTCCAGCCCTGGTACATCAGCAATGCAGCGTTAGAGGCCATAGAACCCAAACATGCTCTTTCTGAGCAATACTTGGTGTTGACATTTAGTAACCGCACCAATGAAAAAATACCTGCTTGTCTGAGTTTATGATGGTGCCACAACCAGCCCTTCTGCACCATCTGTATGGGTCACTAGTGCCACTGGGGTTAAACCTAGAAGTAGTATGCACAAAAGCCATCGGTGGCAGCCCCAGGTCCCCAGTCCCATCACATCGGTCTGCCCAAAGCTGTGACACTACCATCAAGCCCGAGGTTTCTACTTCCCGAGCCCCAGAGGCAGGGAGCACCACGGCATAGCCCAAGATGGACCC
This sequence comes from Burhinus bistriatus, assembly GCA_013397275.1. NCBI lineage: Eukaryota > Metazoa > Chordata > Aves > Charadriiformes > Burhinidae > Burhinus > Burhinus bistriatus. Next base: position 235,145 of record VYXH01002734.1, read on the forward strand.
CAACACATGGGGGCAAGGTCTGCTGGTGGCCACCACCTCATTACAGCTCCTCCAGAAGATGACTCTTCTGATTTTAGATATTGCAATCAGCTCTTATCCCACTTGAAATTAATGTAGCAGAAAGAAAAAAAAGTCCAGACAAGGGAAAAGAAAACTATTGGCTGCCTGTTAAGATTTCCCAGCGAGGGAAGGGACCAGAAGCGATGCGTGTGTGTGCACGTGTAAGAGATGAGAGAGGTGGCTACCTGATAGAGTTGTCCCCAAAAATAAAGAGTTTCCTAACACCTATTTATCTGTTCTCGTAACACGAGAGCAAGGGGACATCTGCTGGGACTCAAAGGCGACTAATCACACACACGGCTGCAGGGATGCACGGACACGACACCGGCCATCGGCACAAGCGCTGCCTCCTGAGGCTGCTGAGCCCAACAGCCTTGAAAGATTCGAATGAAAAATGAAACATACATATATGGCTAATAAGAAATGTCAAATACTACATTAGACAAAATAAAAATACCTTATGGAGTATACATCCCCCTGTGTCACGGCATAAACCAAAGTTCAAGTGGTTGGGTCAGGCAGGAGCAGCAACAACCCCCTGTCCTGGCCATAGAGGGAATATGAGATGAGACGGAGACAAATCTGGCGATGCTGTAGGTGTGTGGAACGTTTTGGTGCTGCCAAGCTGTCTGCTGAGCCAAGACCCCATTTCCAGTTTATACCATTTTTCCTGAAAACCCCATTTTCACCCCAGGATCCATCCCTGCCTGGCAACCCCCTGGCAGCAGGGCTCAGCCCCACCGCAGAGCACAGCCTCATCCAGCCATGGAGGAAGCCAGTGGGAGGGAGAGCAAGCCCTGCCTGAAACGTTTTCCAGACTTTTTCCCTTTTATATTAATCTGATTAATGTTAACATGAGTTTAAAGACCTAGGCTTTATTTATTAACAATCTTCATTTCCGACAAGCCCGCTGAGGTGCAATCTCTCATTACCAGGGGAAGCTTGCCAACTCCATTAGCACCACATACAGAAGGAAACCCAGGGAAGACCTGCAAGGGCTCAGTAGGCTTCAGAGGAAATAAATCCGAACACAAAACCAGATTTACTCCTGCAGGTCAGGAATCAAGAGCTTTACGCAACACCCGACAGCACGTTCTGCTCTCTTTCGGATTCTCCATCAGCAGAGGAGTGTGTGTCAGGGGAACAGATTTTCCTAGATCTGCCCTTTTTCTGTATTCATTATGAAGTGTGGGGATTTAACTCACAGGAAGAAAAGAACGTCTTGCATTTCAACAGCACAAGGAGTCTGACCGAGGCTGAGAGACCAGGCTGAACTGCTGTCCTTGGCTTTGGTGGTTTGCAAGGAAACACCAGCTTACAGAGGCAGCAGGGCTGGCTTTGCTCCGTCACAGAGCTGAGAAAACTCCCTGCTGCTTGAACTATGGCAAGTTTTATGTGCTCTTAAAACCTGCCTTACTGCAGAGGTCTGGCCTCTCCTTGCCACGCGCTGCTGCGTGGGAAATCCCAGCCAAAAAGACATCACAGAACCACAGACTGGCAGGGGTTGGAAGAGGCTTCTAGAGATCATCTAGTCCAACCCACCTACCAAAGCCAGGTCACCCACAGCAGGTTGCACAGGGTGGCATCCTGGCAGGTTTTAAATATCTCCAGAGAAGGAGACTCCACACCCCCCCTGGGCAACTAGTTCCAGCGCTCTTCCACCCTCAAAGTAAAGAAGATTTTCCTCATGTTCAGACATAATTTCCCATGTTCCAGCTTGTGCTGTTGCCCCTTGTCCTGTCGCTGGGCACCACTGAAAAGAGTCTGGCCCCATCCTCTTGACACGCACCCTTTAGATATTGTTAAGCATCGGTGCTACTCTCTCCAGTAGTTCCTTGTCTTGAACTGGGGAGGCCAGCACTGGACACAGGACTCCAGATGTGGCCTCACCAGGGCAGANCGATCACAACACCACAGCCAAGCAAGGTGGGGATGGACAACGGGCTCGGGCAGCACAGGAGGCATGAGAGAGGCAATTTTTGCATTTGCAACTGGATTTGCAAACGTCATGGGAATGGCCAGGGGTGAGACAGGCAGCAACGGGGAGCCTGCAAGATGGGAAGACAGGTCAGCACCTGTCTGCCATGCGAGCAGCAAGCTCCTTCCCAAATTCCAGTTGAAAAGGTACATTTATCTGGGATTTTGTCAGCTTAATCCAGACCTTTCATGTTGGAGAAGATCTGCCAGCTGCTAAGGAAAAGAATAATTTATTGTCCTTATTTTAATTTTAAATGAAGAAAAAGTTTAGAAGATGGGTGTTGTAGAAATGGGGAAGGCTATGAAACATGGCTTAAAAAATTTTGAAATTTAAAATAGCTCATTCACGTTTGCAGCCATAGCAGTCTCTTGGGTAAATACTGTATTAAGACAATTTTTTTGAAACTTTTATTATGTGGCCAATAGACCACAACGGCTCCGTTTATCCATTAAATATGTAATCATACACTTTTTCTTTACAGTGCATGTTATTTATGCATCAGAGCAGAACAAGTCCAGGAGTGCAATTATGGATACGGGACACGTGCTGCAAATGCTTATGAAAATTTGTAGGAAAAACCAGAAACCTGAGCCCTGGCTCAGAGAATCCATGCAGAAGCCTCCTGCTGACAGCAACCCAACCACAGCCCTCTCTTAAAAAGCAGAGACATTGCATTTTTCCTGGGACACCCCCCTCCCAAGGATATCTTGGCCCACAGGCCTCCTCCCAAGCAGCTGCCTATTTCTTTACATCATTAAAAATCGGTGGTTTCACTTAAAAGCTTTGCTGAATATTGCTGGTTCTGACCCCCACCCATGTCTCCATCTCTTCCCACCCTGGCCAGGAGGTTTTGCAGAAGGACATGTGTGACTACACACCCCACGTGCCACTCTGCTGACTGCTGTCTGGAGGAGCAGGATCTGGCCCCATCCTTTGCCACTCACTAAATTTCTCTCAATTTCCCTTTTTTTTAAAAAAAAAAAAAAAACCAATAAAAAAACAGTTTTGGAACAACACACCAGGTTGCCACCTCCCCATAGCCCCTGCCCACAACNCCATCCATTGCCCAACACTAAAATTTCCTCAAATTCCCTTTTTTTTAAAAAAAAAAAAAAAAAACAATAAAAAAACAGTTTTGGAACAACACACCAGGTTGCCACCTCCCCATAGCCCCTGCCCACAACTCCCCATGTCCTCAGGACTGGAGAGGGTGAGTGGTGGAAGAGCCATTTGTGTGCTCCAAATGGAAAATGTTTGGGGTGAAAACGAAGGCGAGTGGTTTGTGTGCAGCCCCAGCACTTCTTCCGTGGGCCTTCGGGCGGCAATGGCCTTTGCTCCAGCCGGGGAAAGGGTTAGTCCTGCTTTCTGCTGCAAGACCCTGCAGACACCGAGCTATTTTAGGGGCCTTAGTTGTGCACCCAAAATAGTTAATACCCACCCCAAGAAAGTCCCAAGGAAAGAAACCCAGCAGCAGTGAACTGCCTAATTAGGCAAGTAAACGATGAACGAAATTGCGATGATGGCCAATCAAAGTGAGAGAAGGTAACGAACATGACGTTCCCCCTGCAAAAGCAAACAACTCCCGCAGCACACTGGGTCCTGCGGGATGCAACCCCTGCCGCAGGCTCACTGGGGCTGCACCCGCGCCTTTGCCCTTCGCAAAACATTCAACATCCCTGCAGAGCCCGACGGAAGCACACACGGTAATTAAATAACCGCCCTGCAAACGTGATTAGGTCCGTCACTGGGAGGGGTGGCTCCACGAGCCAGGTCAGATCCTGCCTCCACCCCAGGCGTTCAGCGCAACAAGCTCGCCGTGAGGCGCTGCAAAAGTCTCGGGATGTGTTTGCCACCTCCGCTGAAACGATGTTTTGCATCTCAGAGGAAACACGAGTGAAATGTGATGTAGTCATAGCTAAAGTAATTAAGTGCATCTTACTTAGCAGATTCCCAAAGGCTGTGCTAACTCAAAGGCAGCTTCTTTTTTTCCACAATATTTCAATTTTTTTAATGAATATGCATAGCAAGCCTATAAATGCTCCAGCTAATCCTAAGTAGGAGAGAAAAATAGGCTGGCAAACAGCACATGCTCTGCGTTCCTAGTTTCTGGGGAGATGGGTAACCCAGTGCGAGTGACAAAAGGCTGCGAGGAAGAGCCTGGCTGGGGACCTGGGCGCTCTACAATCAAAGATCATAGAATCATACAATAGTTTGGGTTGGAAGGGACCTTCAAAGGGGCGATGCCCCTGGGCTGGAGCTGCGCTATCTACCTGCTATCACTGATCTTGGCCGTCATCTTTTACACGTCCTGCCTTACACGGCTCGGCTTTAGCTCAGGGGGCTGCGGTGCAGCGGGGGTCAGCCAACGCCGTTATGGCAAGCTCCAGCCAAATTTCCTCCTTTCCTGCTGGGTAACATCTGCGAGCGCTTCGGCACAGATCCCACCCGGGATTGCAGCCAGCCACGTAGGCAGCAAGGGCAAAACACGCCGTGGGGGAATAACGCAGAACCTCTGAATTTGTACTTCTGCCACCAAAATGCGGTGATATCTTTAAAGTGTGGCTGAGGCCAAGGAAAGCAGGAGGAGGAGGAGAAAAATCCCATCCAAAGCAAAGGCAGAATGTGTTTATAGGGGTAAGACCTGCCTCAAGGCTTCAGTTGGGAATTAGGATTTTGCAGGAGAGGACATTCAACAACAGCAACCACCCCTGCCTGAGCCTGGGACCTGAGCACTAGGTCTGCTGGCTACTGCTGTAGCCCTTATTGCTGGAAAGAGCTGCCTTTCATATATGAATTTTGGGGGGCAGTTAACTGGAAGCTCCACTTGATGTGTTTCAAAACATTATCTCGGTGAGACACTGGCCCAGGTTGGCCAGAGAGGTGGTGGATGCCCCATCCCTGGAACCATCCAAGGTCAGGTTAGATGGGACTCTGAGCAACCTGATGTAGTGGAAGGTGTCCCTGACCGTGGCAGGGGGCTGGACTAGATGATCTTTAAAGGTCTCTTCCAACCCAAACCGTTCTGTGATTCTATGACTGCCATCCTTCCCGGGGCGAGTTTCGCACGGGTGGGCTGAGCAGAGTTGCTGGAGCCTTCCCCTGCTGGGGTCTTCCTCCCTGGGCGAGGGGAGTAGCTATTCCAGGGGCAGCCACAAGGCTCATCGGCGGCACAGCTTACCTCTCCTTAGGTTTGTTCCTGAGAACAAGCCATTCACAATCAACCAGGGAGAGAAATTATCTGCTGAACAGCTTTGAAGCGAAGTTTTCCCAGCAGGCTTCTTCTGTATTGAAGTTTAAATGTAAACGCATCACCATAGCTGAAATGCTTAAAGATGATTTACTTAAAAAAGAGAGAGAGCAGGAGAGAGAGAAGCTGATAAGAAAATATATCCCCAATTACCGCCCCTCCTCTTCCCGATTTGTAACTGCTCCTAATAAACTTTCATGGTCTATGTAAAATGCTTTAGTGCAGTGACAAATTTCTGCTGGAATTTGAGATGTCTTGTTCAGAGTAATAGCTATCTCACACAGGTGCCCAGCTGCTATTGTAAAATCAGTAAGCATTTAATTGAAACAAATGACTATAATAATAGTACATTATCCCTGCAGGCTCATAGCCATAACAGTTTTAATTATTGAGTTAAGAGTCAAACTAATTTATCCTTTAAAGTAACAGCCACATCTTTGGTTCCACCGATCATCCTATTAGGAATACGAGGGGAACAGTAGGAAAGGATTTAAAAAGGAAGCAATTTATTTTTGTAGGGGCAGGGGGGGCATTTATCATACAGCAGAGGCTTTCTATATGCAGTGGGGTTCCCAGCCATGGTTGTCACTCCCTGGGACAAGCCTCCCACCTGGACACTCCTAGTTCCCAGAGGGACCAAGCACCCCCCTGCCAGCTCCTGGGGACCCGTAACCCCACAGGAGCCCATGGGAACTGCTGGTGCTGGCTTCGGGGGTTTGGGCCCATGGAAATTTTTTGGAACACTGGCCCAGGTTGCCCAGGGAAGTTGTGGCTGCCCCATCCCTGGAGGTGTTCAAGGCCAGGCTGGACGGGGCTTTGAGCAACCTGGTCTAGTGGGAGGTGTCCCTGCCCATGGCAGGGGGGTTGGAACTGGATGATCTTTAAGGTCCCTTCCAACCTAAACCATTCTGTGATTCTATGATTCTATATTGAAATCACAGGTTTTTTTCATCAAACACAGTGAAAAAAGAGTTTTACGGACTCAAGTTTGCAAACATGAGCCGAAGGAGCATCTCTGAATTCTAAGCCAGGCAGCAAAGAGAAAGAGTCCACATTCACGATTTAAAAAGACCATTTCTGAGACGCAGGCATGCCCTAGGGCAGATTTGAAGGCACAGCTTTCCCAGGCCCTCGGTTCCATGAGCCTTCTTACTTTTGTCCCGGTGGCTGTGACGCAGGTGATCCAAAGCATCGCTGTGAGTCTGCTGGGCACAACACGGGAACCGCAGGTGGAGGGTACAGAGAAGGGGTGGCTGCAAGGAGGCAGCAGAGGAGGACAGGTGCTGCCCACTGCCCAGAACCCTCCCTGCCAGGCGTGGTTCAAAAGCTGCCCATGAGGATGGATTCACTTGGGTGATCCCTGGAGCAAGCCCTCCGTGCAGCCTGCAAGGCTGGCCCACACTGCCAGACCCTGGAGCTCCACATCCCATCGCTTGCCAGACCGGAGGGCTCTCAACAGACTGTTCTTCACCAAAGCCCTTGATCATAATCAAACCCCTCTCACTTTGGCCAAAGACGCAGAGCAGTCCTCTGCACTCTCTCCAAGCTTCCCACCCTGCTCACTGCTATGGATGCTTTTTGGATGTCTCCATCAGCCAGCACCCACCCCAAAGCATAGCTGTTCCCAGCATCTCACATCCCTTTTCCAGAGCCCCCATCTGTAAGAAGGAGAGTCCTCATCTTGAAAGACTTCTTCTGCTCCTGCAGGTGGGACAATATTGGTTCTCCAATCGCATATTCATTACTGGTGATAAGTCTTCCAGGCCATGCTAAAAGCTCTGCATCTCTGTCTTCCGCCGCTTCCCTACTCACTGTGTCATCTACAAACTTCACTGGCTATTACTTAATGCTTTCTTTGGCAAAAATACAACAAATTCCAGGAAGACAGAGTGACAAGCTGATCCACCAAACTTGTGTAACATTGATTTTGTATTGTTCAACTTTCTCAGTATACTTTGTGCTTCCAAGTCAAATGTCTTGCAGATGTCTAAGTATATTATGTTAACACTGTTACCTTTATCACCCAAACCTGTAATCTCATCAAAAAAGATATCAAGTTAGTTTGACAAGAGTTGTTTTCCATCAGCCCATGTTGATTGGCATTAATTATATTACCTTCCCTTAATTCTTTATTAATTGAGGCCTGGATCTGCCACTCCATTATTTTGCTGAGGATTGATGACAGACTGACAGGTCTGTAATTACCTGGGTTGTTCTGTTTCCCTTTTCAAATATTTGCACATTAGCTCTTTTCTAGTCCTCCAGAGCTTCCCCAGTATTCCAGGAATTACTAAATACCAGCATTAGCAGTACCAAGACCTCCTCAGTCAGTTATTCCAAGCCATGTGCAGACAAGCCAGCTCAGCCTGATGACTTAAAGAGGATTTGAGCAGACATATATAAGAAAAGAAAGTTTTACGGTCTGCTTTAAATCCTACATAATTTGAAATCCCGACTTTTCTAATTAATATTGGCCGTTTCAAATGCAATGTTTTTGAGCATGAAGCTTCACCGTGAAGCCACACAGCTGACCCCAGACAAGGCTCCCAGGGCTTGCCCAGTTCAGTTGTGTTTATCTCTGGCTCCTCTCCCGTTGGGGTTTTTTTTTGATCTGCTTCTGTTACTACATAAATTGCTCCATGTCTTTTCCAGCCTCGACCACCTCTGCCTGCTTTTTCCTCCCAAAGAGAAGTTCCCTGCAGCTTGCAGCCCCCAGGCACCTGGCGGGCAGGGGGAGACAGGACCAGGGGCTGGTTTTGGAAAGCACCTGCCCAACGAGCTGAATTCAGCCCCTTGACAGGCTGTGATCTTGTGTTACGATATGCTGCTATTACGGGGGAAAGAATCCTCCAAACACAATTAACACTTCATCACAAAGATAAAGCACTGGAACTTCTGGGTGAGACCAGCAGTGCAAAACAGGATGGAGACTGTGCTTGGCAAACGGGAAATATTTCTCATTAATATTCTCACCGCTCCTGGTGCTGGAAGGGCACGGCCAAAAGGAACAGACCGACACGGTACGGCATGAACTGAATCTTGTTATTTTCCTATGATAGAAACCCCCACCATGGTCATCTGCCAATAAGAGCATTACTGTGGGTTTGTACAGCAGCGGTGTCCATGAGGGTCCCAAATCCAGTAACTCCCACCCGCAGGGAGTGCCAAGCAGGTCGGAGTCCTGCTTCATTGTGTGCTTCCCTCTCCTTGTGCTACTGGAGTTATTATACAGATTGTAAAAGGTTATGGTTTTAAAGCACCTTGAGATGTCAAAAGACAAATCCAAGCCAGCTAGACCTCCAGACCTGTCCTCCATCTGTCCTCCACTGCTGCAGACCTGCACCCCTGGCTGGGATGTTGCTTCTTAAGGAGAAGACCGAAGTATTGTAAGGTCTTGGCCCATCCTGAGTCCTGAATCCCACCAGCTGTGTGATGATGGAGAAACAACACAGATGAGATGGGGACCTGGACTGCACATGGGATGTTTCCTATAGCTGACCTTCTGCAGCCCTGCAGCTCCACCTCGCCTGCACTATGGAGACCGCAGGGCTGACCTGGGCTTCCCTCATGCTCCTGAGCTGCCTCATCACCAGCAGGCAGGTAACATCGTCCCTGTACACCAGTGTCACACAGTGCCCCTTTGACTTGAGGGAGGGATAAACCCTGCTGCTTGCATTGGAGGTGCTTGAGAAAAGCTCAACAGGGTGGATACTGCAGGAGAACTGCAGAAGAAAGCAAGACTGGTGGCAGGATCTCCCCTCCCTTAAGACACGGTTCCTCCAAGGTGGGTTCCCACCCGTCACTCTCCCTTCACTGCAGGGTGATGTGCTGCTGTGGGGACTGGCCAGGTGGGAGGTCTAAACCATCCACCCCCAAATGATCCCTCGCTGCTTGTCCGAGCAGGGCCCCATGGTGCGACAATGCTACACAAAACGGCTTAATTCCTCTCCACGGACTTTTTTACAGGAGCAGCGCTGAGTCTTAGAAGGCGATGCATGAAGCAAAGCAACCGTTGTGACTATTCCCACAGGGACTGAGGGAGTAGGCACATATCCCTCTCCAAACTCACTCTCCCGAGGTCAGGGATGAGCAAAATGGCCCAGCAAAACACAAGCAAAGTCCTGGACCGTGCATCTGTCTGGAGGAGGAGCAACTGCCCCCGGTCACCGGGAAGCAGCCGATCCATGTGTGTGCTCCGTCGGTGTTCCTGCAGCTCTCAGCTGGAGAACAGTCTGTAAATAACGTAGTCAATAAACTTCTTTTTTTTTTTTTTAAAGTACATTATTTTACGCATAAAGAACAAGCTTGATAATTCAGTGAACATGTTTGCAAATAATCTATTCCATTAATTTCCAGCATGTTTTCTGAATACATTATTTAGCGATTTTGTAAAAACCATTTGTAGATGAAGGCAATTGTCGCTCAGCCAGGCATAACACCGTCACGTCCCAAAAGCTGGGGCCAGAATTCCCTTGTAACAGACAGTGGGAGGTAATTAAACAGCACCAGACCCTGAGCCCCCTGCCAACCCATGGAGGGTATAAAACTTAATAAAATTGTCACATCCCCTTCTCGTGTGCTGGCAAGAGGAGGAAAGCCAGTGAGAACCAGCTATGTAGAGGAAAAGAAGCAAAGTGGGTAGGTGAGAAAAACCTGCAGGTGTGCAGGGGTAGGGACTGAGGGGGCCAAGATGCTCCTGGGAGCGGGGAAGGGTCTGCACTGGCCCTGAAGCCCACCCAAAATGATTTCCTACTCCAGACTTATGCCTCCGTGGTCGAGACGGATGGAGGAGCAGACAAACTGTCTTGGGGAGTATTTTTGTTGCATTATATGGGTCGGACGGTGAGGCACAGCTATCCCCATGGGACGCAAGGGGGAAATCTCTTCAGCATCAGACCTGTTTATACATCAGATTTTCTTTAAATTTTTGGCTTTCACTTTTTAATCCCAAAGATACTGGTGGGGAGACGGATTCAGAAGGCAGTGTTAAAACCTTCTACCAAAATAAGTATCTGTATAGTGGGACTTGCTGTGTGCTTCCCAGGCTGGGATGAGAGACCACATGTCACATGGTGCTACAGGTGGTCCCTGGCCACGCTTCCCAGGTCCCCTCTGAAGGTGCATCTGACCCTGAGGTGTGCACACCAGGGGACCATCACCTGCCCAGCAAAGCTGTTCCACAGGTCAAAGACACGCAAATAGATTCCTGAGAAGCAGAGATCTGGTTTCACGCAAGTAACCTTAGGGATAAAAAAAAAGGGAAAGCAGGAAAATACTAGAGACAGGAAGTTTTTTGCTTCACATCTCCATCTCTACAGAGACTCCTTGGGGGAGTTTGATTTTCCTTGTGGGTTTGCCAGATCCTTGATGACATTATATGTTTAACTTCTTGAGTTACAGCTCAGCCTCCTCTTTACAAGGTTTTGAACTGCTGGGATGGACAGAAGTCCTCCTCCACGGGCTCCACTCCCACAAACATTGTGGTGCTCCTGGTACTCCCAGCGAGGCAGTAGGGCCGGCCGGAAAGGAAGAATTCAATTTCTCAGAAAACGCAATGGGTTTCACATCCACTTCCATTCCCTATGCAACAAAGGACAATGCCAAACAAAACCAAAAAGGAAAAAATGAGCAATACGGAAAAAAGGAGAAAAATGAGTAACGGAAGAAGCCGGTGCCCATCAAGAAGGCAGTATGCTGGTGGGAGGCACTTGGGGAGGCTGGAAGGATGCAAACTCAGGTCTGCCTGATTGGCAGGAAGGCCGAGAGAGCTCCTGCATGGCAGCCGGCCCAGCCGAGGCCGTACAGAAGCTGCTGTCCTTTGCAAGCTCTGCAGCCCCTGATGGGTCTCAGGATAGCTGAGGGCTCTTGGTGGATCCGACAAAAAGCTGCCGGTGGATTGGAGACCGCTCATGTCATTGCTGTTACCCTGCCTGCCAAATGGGACAACACCATGGAGAGAGCCGAAGTGTGTTCTATGGCGCGTCCTTGCCCAGGCAGCATCACGTCCAGCCCTTCCCCATCCTGCTCACCAGGGAGAGCACCCCAGGGGACCCCCCCTGCCACATGGCTCTGCACTGCTTGGTGACAGCCATGGAGCACGTGGAACTGAGCCCGGCCCCAGCCTGGCAGAGGGGCAAGAAGCTTAATTTCTGATGGAGAAGATGCTGGGCAATGTGGGAAACTGTGTAAATCCTGCTGTTTGCTTCTCAGGGTAGTTAGGGGATAAAAATTAACGTTAGCAAGAGCACCTCCAGCTCCTAGGGGCCTTTCCACAGCCAGCTGACCTACTGCTGTACACCACACTCCTCCGTCCACCCTCCCACCTGTGGGCTGGACCTGCAGCCATGCTGGCCCCATCATCTCCCGTGGTATTTATGGGCCCCTCCCTGTGAGCTCTTGCAGCTTATTGAAGCCTTTCTGCACAGTCCAGTTCACTTCAGTTTATGTATCTCCTGGCTCTCCTCAGGCATTTTGGATATTGCATTCACATAAAGCAATAGACTTAAAAGTAATGACAGGCCTCCAAGTTTTATTGCATGGAGCATGAAAGAAGAAAAAGAAGAAGGAGAAGAAGAAGAAGAAGAAGAAGAAGAAGAAGAAGAAGAAGAAGAAGAAGAAGAAGAAGAAGAAGAAGAAGAAGAAGAAGAAGAAGAAGAAAAGAAGTAATTTTAGAACACAACAGGAAAATGGGAAGACTACATAGAAAAATCATCCCTGTGGGACTAAACTCAGTGAATGAATTGTAAAAGCTGCTTTTTTTTTTTTATTGCAAAGTTTAACAGCCCACTTTTCTAGTACTGTAAGAAATGCCTGCGGTATTAGAAAGAGCTGAGTCCCTCAGTGTTGATACCACATCTGCACACAAACCACATCACTTCTTTTACATGCCTGCAGCGAGCTGCCTGCTTTTTGCCCCCAACTCTGCATCCCTCTGTGGCCAGATATTACTGGGATTATTGTCTTAGTTTGTAATAAGTGTTTCATAAGAGTCTCTGATTACTGGGAACATAAGTATCCAGGGAAGAAGGCTAGCTCTGTGGCTGAATATTCGCTAGGAAACTATTTGGGTTTCAAAATCCAGCTCTGCCAGAGCAAATCTGAGACAGGGAACCGAACCTCCCACACACCAGTTCCCCACCAGCAAAACGATGCTCACGGCATTTACCTGCTCTGCAGAGGAAACCTCTGAGAGCTGCAAGGTAAGGCGATGACTTTGCTGCATCCCGTAAACTGTTAACAGAAGGTACAGTCTATTATCTTCTCGTCTTTAATTATAGCAAATGCTGAACATTTTTAAAATAGGCGCAAAAAGCCCAAATGACTCTGTATGTACAAAACTAACTGCAGGAGGGAACAGAGAAGAGATCCTCGAGCACCGACTCCTGCCACAAGAGCCAGATGCCGTAACTTCTGTTCTGACTCTCGACAACGACAAACCCTTCGCACTTCTTAACTAGCCAACATAACTGCAGATGCTATTCCAACCTACAATAAATGCAGAATTAAATCCATACAACTGTAGGAAGTGCTTACTTAGGTCCCAGCAGCAACGTCAACCTGAGCTGCTGCACTGCCTGCGTTGTGCCACAGGGTTTATTGGACTAGCTGTAGTGTACTGAGGAGGACTGGCGAAAGAATAGTCAGTCCAGCAGCACCTCTGTCCTCTTGGGCTTCCTCATGATGGACAACAGATACCTGAAAGATTCCTTTCTTTCCTTCTAACATCAAGTCACTCAAGTCCTGGAGGTGAAATATGCCATGTTAGATGAGGCTTGGGTCTGCCCAAGACTGGATTGCCACAATAACAAGTGTTCCTACTGCCCGTCTTTATTTAATCCAGGTATCAGTGGGGATTCAGGCCATCAAAACCAATTCCTTCCCTCCCAAAATGTATAACCCCAAATGGAAAACCAAGAGTAACGCATGACCCCATTAAAGGTTTGATTTTTTCCACTGGGATTACATGCTGGCACTGGGGAGCTTGATCAATTGAGTCCCGAGGTTCAATCAATAAGTGTCAACCACAACATACTGCATTACAGCGATGCTATCCATTTATCAACTTAAATAACTCCACTCACCCAAAAGACAGAGGCACTAAACCAGCAATTAAGGCCTTCGGGGAAGTCTGAACGCTGCCTCTGCCGCACTGGCGGCTCCCGGGACAGCCCTGGGTTTTCGGTGCTCCCGAGGGAGCCGAAGGAGCTTCCACTCCAGTACCAGGCACATTACCCTCGGTGCCAAGCTGTTGATTTGATAGACATGGCAGGACTCAAAGGCAACAGAAAACATTTCAATTAGGCTCCTTAAAAAAGTGATCGTTATTTTGTCTTACACATTGTGTCACCAAAACATTTTGGATGGCGTGCCACGCTTAGCGCCGCATTTGCATTTCCATCTGATCAGACATCAAGGACACATGCCAAGCGAATGTTTACATTCCAGATCAAATCACATATCCCAGAGATCTCATTAACCTGCTGACCTGGAATTAAACAAAGCCACCTGGAAAGGAAGCGCTTTCCTCCCCGATGCGCACCCAAAGACACCTTCTGTGTTCCCCAGCCTGGCTTTGAGCATGGGCGCCTTCATGTAGGTGTAAGGATTTGCGTTCCCTGGAATACTTCCCAGTTTTTTTTCTGTCCAGCAAGTTTCAGCACAAGTGTTCAGGTTCTTCAAGAGCTACGGCTGTCTCTATACCTACAAACGGGCTTTATAGCCCACCAACACGGCAAAGACGGTAGGTGATGGAAGCAGGTGGAGGGGAAAGCACAGACAATATTCACCCCTCTGAAGAGCTTAGCATCTCTGCGCGGGGCTCACAGCTGATGAGGACCTCAGCTCTCCCTGCTGCTGAGGACATCTTGATCCCCTTTTTACCACCGGCAGCTGCAGAGGGTAAAGCCATGGCAGCCCAGCGCAGCCCCCGGCCCCTACGGCTGCCGTGGCATGGGGCGGCCACCCTCCTTGCCCTGGAGAGGGGTGAGCAGTGGGGACTGCACAAAGGGGCCCGTCTCCCACAGGAAAAGCACTTCACAAGCACGCCAAACTGAGAAAAAACCTATTCCTGTTCTGCTCGAAAAATAACACAGCAACCTCAGCTCAAACTTTGGGGTTTAGACTGGTTTTTATGCACATCCTCATTTTTTAAACAAAAACTTAAAGCTGCTCATAGGAGATGACTGCCAAAAACTTTTACCACTTTCACAGACTTGCTTCCCAGGAATAGACACTATTTCTCACGTAGCCAGAAGTGTATCAAAGAGGACGTGCTGTAGCGGATAGACCTGGGACAAGCTACAGCAGGATTCTGGGACCCAGACTTGTAGGAAGGGATCTGACCTCACTTGTCTCAGCTTCCCCAGCTGGAAATGCAAAATAGCAATTACTCCAGACCTGAGACAGGCAGATATAAATGCTGTGTCACGATGGACGAGGTTTGCAAAGACGGGACCATTCCACACTTGTAATTTCCTGTTCCTGAGATGCAGAAGAGGAAGGAGACAAATACATTGTCTGGGAAGAAAGGGTTACTTTTCAATCGAAAATTAATGCACTGAATTCTGAATTAACATGTGGGATAATTAAAACCATCTTTCCAATGAATTTATTATAGGATATACAAAGCTAATTATAAATTCTCTGTTGCTTAATCCCTTGCAGTTTGCTAATGCAGCGTTGAAATCTCTTTGGCCACACTTGTTTAAATTATTCATTAGACACAGCAACAGTTGTGAACTGTAATTTAAATTGGCATCTCATGAATATTCAATTAATACAATAAACACTGGAATGTTTTACTGCACACTGCTCGATAGTTTGTGCTCGAGCCTGTGTTGACACATTTTTATTAACTCTTTATAAAGGTGTTACCTATTTATGTCACTGATTACAATGAGAATAAAAAGTCCCACTCATAAATATTTGTGTCGTTGTCTTAAGAGAGACAATGTAATTAGGCAAAGCTTCAAAAGTCATAATTAATATCGGGTGGTTATCCTTTCCCTCCTGTTTGCCTCTGAACACACGGACTGGCACGCTTTCAAAGCCTGGCACATCTACCCATGCCGTGGCTTTGGCACCGCAGCTTTCCAAACCGCCCCAGCCAAATCCCGGGGCGAGACCCCCGGGACGCCCCCCCAGCGATGCTCCACCCGGCACCCGCCGCGCCTGGGGACCACCGCCGCGCTGGCATCCCCGTCCACCACCCGCGCCGTGCTCTGCCCCTCCCCCCCAACAGGAGATAGGCATAGAGAGATAAATAGAGATAGATGTAAATATTTACTCTCTGATCTCAAGACTTTGGCCCACCAAAATTAGGAAATAAAATGCAGCTGGAAATAAAATCCCTGTGTGTGGTAGCCCGACAGCACTCTGTGATGACTTACAGTCTTTTAATGGGGCGTTTTTAGCAGCAGCACTAAAAAATAATTACCAAGTGGCTGTATAATTCAGTGTGGTTTTCTATTTTAAGGCTGAACTTTTTAATTTAAAAGCAAGGTCCCACTCTGAGAGGAGACTGTAAAAACAGCATTGTGGGACTCTGCATCTGCGGCTTGTCAGCAGCACCACATAATATTGGCTTAGTTCAGAAATTAAAATACTTCCCCCCACAACTGCCATCCTTGCAAACAGGGTCGGTGGCGTGAGACCGAAGGTAGCAGGGACTCGGTAGCAGAGATTCAGCATCACACAGGGCTGCGAAGCATTCCCAGCAATGCGGAAAGACTCTGGGAAATCCCGAGTACTCAAACGCACCCTCGCGGGCACTGACTTTCACCCGCACAGATCAGAGCAGCCGGCTGAGAAATAACAGCTTTTGCAGCCGTTGCTTTATTTCCAGAAAAATATAGATTTTTTTTTATTTTTGGAGCACACACCAGCCCGGACATTCTCATGTACACAACACAGCCTGCCTGCTTACTTAGGGGATATCGCTGTCCCTCTGTTGTATGGGGTAATCTTATTAGCAAGTGGATGAAGGAGAAGACCAAAGGCCAAGCAGTTTATCCCAGCAGGGGATTTTGCTGACTGCTGATGTGACCACGAGCCGCTCCGAGGCCCTCGTGTCCTAGGTGAGCGTATCACCACTGGGAGCGCTGGGCCGAGGGTCCCCCATCAGCTCGCAGCTCACTCCCGAGATGCGCCCGCAAGCGCCTCGACCCCTCAGCCCCTCCTGGGTACCAAGAGCGATGTTCTTCTGCGAGGAGGGGTGGCAAAGCTAATGAATATTCACAAAGTGCTTAAATGCTAATTACAAATGCATCAGCTGAGCGAACAACTTCAAAAATGCAGAAGTTCAACGAAACAACATTATTATAAAGTTATTGCTGTGTCGACACGTTTTAGTTGGTGTGGGGTCATTTGAAGGATTTTAGGCCCAGCGTCAAGGAAAGCAACTTCCATACATCATCCTTCTCCTATAGCAACCTATTCAGACTTTCATAACCCCAAAAGGCACTCACAGTACCTCCAGTAGGCACCTACAAGTATTTTATACACATTTCAACTTTCTTCTACCAGCGGAGAGAGTGGACTATTGCTAACCACCCCTGGCTTCATTGGCAATAGTCACCTTGCTAAAATCCAACACTCAACATCGAACAGATCCTGGTAAAAGACATTAAGGTAATTTTGGATCTGCTCCTTTTCTAACAATATGCTACCACCACAGGACTCAACGTTCAGCATGGCATTTGCCTGTTGGTACCTGAATTTGATTACTCATGGGGAAGATTACTCCTTTCTCTATTCCCCTGTGCACACAGCAGGAACCATCGTCTCCTCCGTGAACTTTGTATTCCTTTTTTGTTCCCCCCCTAGGACAAAAAGCTGGTTTGGCATCTCATAATTATGGCTTTGTCACTGGCAGTTCCTCTGTTCACCTCAACCTTTATTTCCAGTGACATAAAGCAGGCGACTGTTACGCTCTTCTGTTGTGATGCCTCCTGCTCCAGACCAACTGCCAGTGAGTCAGCGGAGGGCTGGGCACCTGTTATACTTCCCCATAAATTAGTAAGTGATACCTTGGCTTGAGTTGCAAGGGTCTTTCAAGAATAATCAGTGCATTTTTGTTGGTGTTTCTTCAAGCTATTTCTCATGTACTGCAGCTGGCATATCGTTTCAACCTTGCGGTAGAACACAGACAATCGTGACACTTTGTACTGCTAACGCCTTTCTTTTTTTGATCCATGAATAATTTTTTCTGCCACTGTAGCAGCTCTCCCAGAATATTAAAAGCCACGCAGCCTCCTGTAACCATATCAATTCAGCTCTGACGTGAGTTGGAGAGCTGCAGCTCCTGGTGATGTCAATGCATGATTCAGACACATTTTCCTTTATGCTCCCAGATCCAGGGCCCGTTCTGCCTCTCTGAAATGGGGGGAGTTGGCTGAGCTCCTACAAACTCTGCTGTAATTCACCCCGCCCTGCAATTTGCATTCACGTCAACTGGAAACTGCCACTTTACTCTGTTCAGCTTGAAGCATCTTCTCCCCGAAGCCCTGAGGGACGGCGGTGATGCTGGTATCCAGCACCTTGAATGGAATGGATCATTACTGGCGTCCCCTTTTGCTCCTGCAGGGTGTCCCTGCCTCGTGGGCGCTGTGAGACTGATGGCTTCCAGCCTAGAAGCAGAGTCTGCAGAGGCAGGATGGACGGTCCATTCACAGAATGAAATTCAGCCAACTGTAGATGTAGGAGAAAGTGGGAAAGACAATTCTAACCTGTGGAAGAATTTGGTTCTTGCCATTTTGGCAAACACCAGGTTTTGTGGGCAAGTGCCAACATGTCCTTTTAAAATTCTCACTCATCTCCCTGGGATTGATGCAAAGTTCAAGACGCCCTTTATTTCCTCCATGGCTGTACATGAATGGACCTACTCACATGGGTGATGCTATCTGCTAGGATGTTCTGACACTCCTCTAAATTCCTTGATTCCACTGACTGTCCCAGAGGGCTGTGTACATTCATAGCTCCTGTTTGTCTGTCACTAGAGGTTACCCTCACCCTGTGAACATGCAGTTCTCCTACGTGGCTAACCCACCCAGAGCTGAGCTGCAGTACCATGGTACAGACTAGGCACTTGGCTGCCTCAGCCCTTCAGAAACACAAGCTGAAGACAAGAAACTTCCCTTGGTGTACAACTGCAGGGCCTTACCCTCTTGCTTTGCCTTTGCAGTCAAGGTTGGCAGGGGGATGATGCACCAAGGAATATCCCTTCCTGTGATACGAGCAGGAATGCTGCCATATTCCCTTCTCCTGTACAGGGTGAAGTGGGTGCAAACCACAGCTATCCCCTGTCCTTCCAGCCCCTTCCCTCCTGCATCTCAGCCACTGCTCATCCCGCAGCATCAGTGCCTGCCCACTGACGATCAGGATTGGGTGCCCACAACAGGATCTCACTCCTAAATTCTAGCTGCTCCTCATCATGTTCATGGCTACTAATGTCTCTTCAGTGTGTTGCAAAGACAGAATGTGAATTATTTTACTAACCTTCACCTTCACCATGCAACCATTCCTTTCCACTGAATAGCTGGAAAAATTAACATCTATGCAAACACAGGCACCTAAAACATGGACTAATGCATCTGAGCTGGGTGTCTAGGCCTCCTCAAATCCCTACAGAGACATTTGCTCCATCCCAAGATAGGTATTTCAGACAGGTCCAATGAATCACACTCCAGAAGAGCCTCTTCACTGTCAAAGAAACCTGGGTGACTAATTCAGGCTTGGTGAGTGACTCCCATGCCGGCTATCTCTCTAGAAAGTTGGCTTATTGATGTAGGCATTTTCCATATTTGCAATGTTTTTAATGAAATGGCCAGGCTCAATGCTTAGTATTTTTTATACTTGTGACTCAACACTGACACTGCCCTGCAGTTGTCAATCTTATACTTGTCTTTGGCTGGAAAACCTGTTTTTTCATGAACATGATTTTTTTTGTAAGCTACTATCTCTTCAGGACTTTTCATAACTTCTTTGTCAGACCCTCCAGCAAGAAGGGCACTGTCTATACTCAGTGCCTCTGGCCCAGTCTCCATTAGGGCAGAGGGTTTCTCCTTCTTCTCTCTGTCTCCATGTTCTCGGTCTTCTTGGCTTCAAAGTCACCTAAATGTCTATTTGTCCTATGACTGGGTGCCCTCAGTTCCTGCCATGGCGGGCAATTTAGATGTTGTAGTATGCAGGCTTAGAGCAGTCAGCTCAAAGGCAATGTCCTTTCCCAATAAAACTAACCCTGCTGACCTCAAAAATACTTGCTGCCCCGTATCATGTGCCTGGGACCCCTGGTATCACACAATGTTTCTTTGCTGACCAAAGTACCGTCCTGCAGGAACAGCTTCCCATTCCCCAGAAAACAGGGGACTTCACAGCACTGGCCCCAAAGGACAGGGCTCCTGGAGCCAAGCCCTACAGTCCCACAAACGAGACACATGCTCAAGTCTTGTCTACTTAGCAGCACTGTTGGCTACACTATTTTCATGCCAAATTCAAAGTGGCTGAGAAATCCACTCTGCTTGTGTTAAATACCTCCATTTCCACTCAGTGATAAACACAAGGAAGAAGTGAACTAGGAATAGGTTTCTTGGAGGAAATATCTTCCTTGAACTAATGCTGTTTTCCATAACTTTGGCTCTCAGCTCTTGACAAGACCGATACGTCTTCATGTAAGGGAGAATCAAGCTCATAAAGTCTGGTTGCAATATGTATTGATTTTAATGATCCATTTTTTCTACATTTCCATAGATTATGTACTACAAAGGAGCCATCTTGCTAAAGCCCTAACTGTAGTTGTTTGCCTAATTTTTCCCCAGCGAACTTTCAATGTAAGCTGTAACTGAAGTCCAGATATTATTATTCATGGTGTACGTGGCATCAGAGTGTGCCAAGTGATTGACTGGGTGTTAAAAATGTTACCAGCCGCATCCTCACACCTATTTATTGTAATCATATGGCCAACTTCCCACACAACACAAACACTGCAAAACTGTAAATACAACAGAACATGATTTAAAATTATTGCAAGAACCCCACTCCTGACTCCTCCCAGCGACCTCCGGCTGGAGAGCCAGCTCTGCTTCCATGCACGCATCCTCCAAGGACAGCTGAGTAACGGAGTTCAGCATCACCCAGAGAACACGAGAGCAAAAAAATCTGGTTGTAATATCTACAAACCTTTGACCATTCATGGGCAACAGTAAAAATCAACATGAAATTCACGGGCACTAGCACTTCCAGAGAAGTGCAGTACTTCTCGGTGAACGGCTCAAATAAATCAGCATGGCTGAATTGTTGCTGACTGCACTAAATTCATTGTACTGTATATGACTTTTCTACTTCTGCGAGAAAGCAAAGCAAAAGGGAATGAAGCAAACTGCCACTCAGGAGAATTCCAGCTCCAATCAACCATTATGGATCAGGAAATCCAAATTTGCAAAGGGGCCTCAATTTAGTCTTGGATTTTTGAGGCATAAGACCCAAAGCATAAAATCAAAAGGCAGGCCTGCCACAGACAAAAGTGTTCCTGTGCAGGGCTTTAGTTAGTGCACAACAGCAGCGTGTACAGACGCGGACATGCAAACTATTACCTTGCTTGTGCAAGAAGCTTGGAAACGCAGCTCTGTGTGATCGTAGCAGATTCAGGCTTTTTCCCCTCAAATTCTTTGGAAATTTGCATCACTGAAGCCCTGCCAGGTCACATTTCATCAATGCTCTGTGACTGTGAGGAGCCAGAGAAAAACTACTTTTAAAAGTCCCACTTGCTGGACCTTCTACTATTCCACGTGAGAGCCCCTTCCACAGCCAGCTTAATGTTACAGATCTTTACTGCAAAATGAATATCCGCTGGGTTAGCAGAGGAAATGTTTACAGACCCATGCTGCTTAGCCACATGTGCATGCATCCCATAAATCAGCAGTGGTATTGCTCTTCCACTTGGCATTAACACAACACCCTCGTCAGGGCATAATACTCGGTGTTGAACTTTGGCTTCCATCCCTTCAGGAATTGGATATCTGCCTTGTAAAACAGCATGGCAGAGCCACAGATGCTGAATTATAAAAGAAGGACGTTCAAAATCAGCCATACCCTGGGTGGGAAAGGGATTTCAAATCTGCCTTGCAAATTCCCTGACACAGGGTGTACAGGTCCCTAGCGCAGGTTGCTCCACCAGTTCAGCCTTTGCTTTTGTGGAGGAATTAAAAACCCTTTTTCTTTCTGTCTTGGCCTCTACTGTTTGGATTTCATTCTTAGGGCAATGCTTGCTTAGATGGTCTGTAGATGCTGTAGAGCATCTACATCCGGAGCATCTACTGTAGATGCTGTAGAGCATCTACTGGCCACTATAGAGGAGCTGAATTTCTGCCAGCAAAGGACAGCTGCTGAAGAAGCAAGGACCCCCCGCAACAGGACAGAGCAGAGCAAGAAGTTCTTGGTCCTCTCAGGGATTTGATGGGATGGAGAGAGTAGGAGGACCCAAAAGTACAGATCTTTCTGTCTTTCATTCTGCAAAGCAGATACATTAGAATTAAACTGCTCCTTCAGTTATAGCTGCTTGGCATCTAAGACACCCTAGTGAGAGCCCTGGCCATAAAGACAATTCTGTCTCCAGCAAATACCCGCTCAATGCCCAGACCATCTCTGAGCTCCACACTGTGGGTCATTTCTGGACATTTCTCATGGACCTCCAGACTTCCTAAATCCCTCAGAGAGGCCTGATTGTACCCTCAGCTCTGTTATAGGAAAAATGAACCCAAGTGTATGTTCTTATGGGACAGCTGCAAGGGGAGCTAGGCTGTGGTACCCATAAATCCTATCATGAAACGTAAGCTCAAAAAGGAATGGATTTCCCAAAAGAGAGAATTTAGCCAACACTACCAACCAAATCAAAACCAGCTGGCTGTGGAGGCTGAGTGGTGGCCCACCCTGTCATGCTGGGTGAGAAGGCAGGTACTTTCTATCTCACCATGCCTGCCAAGACACAGAAATCAAAGCAAGAGCTCAACTTCAGTTGCTGATACCAGCTTTGGGTTTCGCAAGGGACAGCTGGGAAGGGAATGTGTCCTAGCTATCCCATTTTCATCTCTTCTCCCTTCTCACCAGAACTGGCTGTCCTCAGTTTGGCTCAACATAAACATGAAAGTTAACAGGATTGGTCCTGAAAGGCAAGTGATTTTACTGCAGGTAAGCATGCCACCTCCTCCTTCAGATTAATGCTAACCAGATGGCCAACTGTCTGTAGACCGTTGCTAAAAAACACAGGCTGAAATAATCAGAGAGTCTCTAGGACAGACACAGAAAACTGATATAGAACTGGAAACCTGCCATGAAAAAGCCCAACTAGGGAGAAACTTGGAGCTGTGCGCAGGATTGTCTCCAGCACTGGGCAGAAACCTCCTCCGATAAAGCAGGTGGATTGGCAATGGCAGATGGACGGTTTGCACTAAGAACATGAAACCTGGGCTGTGTTAACAACTGGAGTTCGGCTCTTCCAGAGACCATTTCCACACATGCAAACCCTGCGCGTGTGAAAAATGCGCCTTCAAAGAGTTGGCTCACAGAGGCTGGTCTATCCCAACAGGTTGGCAATGGGACAGACATTCTCTTTCCATTAGAGAAAATTATGCTGATGAGACACATTAAAAATGTTTCAAGTAATAAGAAGTCATTAATGCTACGAGGTTTAATTTGAGAATGTGCCCAAATCTCCATCCCTACTCCATCAAGGTAAAGAGGATCCAGGCTTCGAGTGCAGAAGGAAACTCCACAGATCTGCCTGGCATTGCTACATAGCAAGGACGGCAGAGTCAGTATTGATTCAGTCATTTTTTTTTAACAATGGTCTACGGCAAAATCAGTAGGTGTAAAGTGTTACCAGTAGCCCAAAGCAGCCATGGCTCGATTCCACCGCACTTTGCCCCGAATGAGACACGATATAGGTGAGGTAGGGCCTGGTGCTCCTCAGCTTCAGGCTAATTCCAGTTAGAAATTAGCTTTGGATTTATTACATGTAACAATTACCTCCTCCTTGCCACCAACATGCATTTTAACATTTACTATAGCAACTCTCTATCTTTTTGTTATGTCCATAAACATTTAAAAAATAAAATCTTTTTGGTGTTTTCGTTTTCACCTCTCTGGGGCAGCGAGTCCCAGAGTTTATCTTGCCCTGTGTGAAAAAAAAAAAGTATTCCCTTTTATTGCTCTGTACTTCCAAATCGCAATTCCTGTGAAGTTTCCTTGTTAAGGGGTATTCCTGATCTAGCTGCTCTGGCTTGTTCTATGCACTTTTATAACTTTTGTTATTTTATTCACCTCCTTCTTCAACTCACCATCTGCCATCGTAGAGGAGCTTTTCAGGCCCATGATAATTTCTGGTTCTATTCTCTGAGCCTCTTTTTTTTCCTTTCTCCTTCTTGCCTGAGACAGGCTGCCCAGCACTGTGCACAGTATACAACTCTCCAAAAATCTCCCATGAATTTCTCCTGGCTTCTAACCCCTTGTTCCTGTCCGGGTTTTTTTGGGGAGTAGCCCCTGTGCTTTCTGGAAGTTAATTTAGACCACTGCAAGCTTTATGAGTAGTGAATATTTTTCTCCCCAGCATGCACTAATTCACATTTCTCAACACTGAACAAACTGCCCTAGCAGCCCTGCAGTCCATTTCCCTCCTATGTTTAAATCTGTCTGAATTCCCTTTTTCCTGTCCCAAATATGTCCAATTTCTTTGTGTCACCCTCAAATGTCACCCTCACCGCCTACATCCAGCATCATTAATAAAACGGCATAAACAACATAGCATCCAGAGCAACAACAAAACCTTGAGAGACCCCCACAAATCATGATGTGCAGGGGTCTTTAATCACTGCTTTTGCTCCTGTTTTAGCCAGACAACAACATAATAAAGAATGGGAGAGACTGGCAAAACGTGCTTCTCCTCTACAGAAAACGTCCTGGGTCAGGACAGCCGCTCCTTGATTGACCCCACTCTTTGCTATTCCCTTTTCTTGCTGCAACACCTCAAACCACCCCAAATTCATCCACCTCATGCAAGGAGAAGGCATGTTCTTCCCAGCTTGCCAGTCACCCTGTGATCTCCACTTTTGCTCCGCTACCCATTTCTGCAGAAACCAGGCAGGAGGGGGATCGGTCGTGGGGGCGGGAAACCATGTCCAAGGCAGCCCCAAGCTGCGAGGGCACAATGCCCACCATGGGGCTGCCCATGTTGGCCATGTCGTATCTGCCTTTGGATTCCAACTCCAAAGCAATAACCAACGCAAAAGTAGCCGGCTTCAGGCAAACTATCACCAGTGCCTCTCTGCCGGGTGCCTGCCCTGGGTGCTGCGCTGCCGGCGGCTGGAGGGGAAGGGAGCAGGATCTGCTCCCTCTAACGGCACCATGGTGTTTACCACCTGCCTACTGCAGGTTACAGGACATCTCGATCCATAATGAGAAATGCCCACTGCAAGAGAGATAAGTGAGAAGTATAACGCTGGCAATTTCTATGGATGTTGAAGAATTGCAGCAATACACTTCTCTCTCCCTTGCACGGCCATTCGGAGAGACCAAACAATTTCCATGGTGTAAACAGAAGGTTCCTAATGGGATTCTGCAGAGCTGGGAAACAAATATAACAGCCACGCAGAGCATTAAGGAATGCTTTCCAGCCAGCAGAGCCGAAGTGAAACACTCGGACATATAACATTACCAACTGGCTCGCTGCCATGCATCAGATGCAGAAACATTTTTCTCTTTCTGTGACAAGCTGCATCTGTAGCAATCATTATAATTCCTCTTGACGTTGCATCCCACACCTCTTCACAGAGGCAGGACTCAAGCAGCATTCTTCATTTAAATGGTAACTTTGATTTTTCTGGGCTATATGTTTCAGTAAAGTGTTTCAGCCTGGACCGCTAAGGCAGAAGGGAGCTGTGTTTTTTAGGGTGTGCTTTACAGGTTTAACGCTTTCGGTCTCCTGGGGGGGGTGTCTGAATTTGGCAGCTGGACCTACCCAGATCCACACCCACCCCACCAGTAAAATGCAGGTAGAGGTTTGGGGTGTTTATCAAAGAAAGGGAAATCTGACTCAAGATTCACGTTTGTGTTCTTCTTTGCTCTCCACCATCACTCACACTGACAGCAAACCCCACCGAGTCCACAGGCAGGAGAAAACTCCTCTGCAAAGGCCTGGATTACCATTTGTATTTACCAGCTGAGGAAATCTTACCTACCAATTAGAAACCATCTCTCCCTTCACTCCCAGCGATCAGCCGAGTGGCTGATGTAGCTCTTTGATCTCCTCATTGCATAACAAAGCCTGTTACAGCCTATTATTTTTATTGTAAGCACTTTCTGTTATTTGCCTCTAAAACCGGCTCCCATTTAAATAATAAAAAAAGACTTACTCAATGTGCACACACCTACAGCAGTGAATAGTCATCATAAACTCTACAGCTGAAACAAAAGCCATGGAAATTTCCATCCTTTTGTGCTCTCCTGCTCTGGGCATGTGCTGGTGACTGCACCGATTCTGTCTCCGAAACCAGCCACCGCAGGGCCATTTGGGTATGAAACTTCTGGAAAGGCAACTGAAAGCAAGCTGTGTAAGGTGGTATGTGTGTTGATTGGAAACGAGCCTCAAAGTTGCACGGACCCTCCTTGTCAGCAAGGAAAATCTGGGGTGAGGAGTAATTGCTGGAGCAGGTTAATGCAACCTGGTAACGTGCAAAGAGGAGGCAAATGACAGCTAAGAGATAAATATGATTATCTAAGGGATAAGGGCAATTAAAGATGGGCTGCAACATTGATCAAAATATGCGAGATGGATGGCAAAGAGTTGCCAGACATGCTAGTTTGGTGGGATAACTGACAGCACACAGTTTTTCCTGTATCCAAGTTGCTGCTGATTAAAACGGGCAAAAATATTCTATTTACAGCTGCCTGACGCACTTCAGAAAAGACTTTATGTTGCACTGTGATGTGGGGTGTAAACATGTGGGAGCACGAGGACTTGACAGTGCAGCAGAGGTTATGACACAAATTAAAAACCTTCACTTGCCTTTCGGAGGCTCTTTGGCACGGCACAGCCCCATGGCCACCACATCTCCTCGCTATTCCCACAGAAATTAGTGCACATCGCAAAGAGGGGAGCGTAGCACCGGATGGGAAGGACGGCAAACAAGGGGAATACATGGCACGAGCACCCAGTGAGATGGAGGGAGCTCCGTAGTGATAGGATGGAGGATGAACGGTTTTAAACTGAAAGAGGGGAGATTTAAATTAGATCTCAGGAAGAAATTTTTCACTCTGAGGGTGGTGAGGCACTGGCCCAGGTTGCCCAGAGAAGCTGTGGCTGCCCCATCCCTGGAGGTGTTCAAGGCCAGGCTGGACGGGGCTTTGAGCAACCTGGTCTAGTGGGAGGTGTCCCTGCCCATGGCAGGGGGGGTGGAACTAGATGATCTTTAAGATCCCTTCAAACTCTAACCATTCTATGATTCCATGATTCTGTTTCTGGCAAAACCACCCTTCCCGCATTAGACCATTACTGTCACTCCAGAGAGGTGGCAATAAAAGCTTGGCTTCTGACAGAAGTGACAGGCAGTGAGCAGGAACGGGACGCAGGGCAAGGCACAGGGACATGTGCCTTGGGGATTATTGCTGCCTGGAAATGAATCTACTTCCCCATGCATGACCCAAATGAAAATAAGTCCTCAGATAGCCTGCCCCTTTGACCCACGTGCACCAAATAAGGCACAAAGACAGTATTTTGGGGAGGGTGGAAACAGATGCTGGTTGACCAGTTGCAAGAGGGTTGAGCACATCCAGTAAGAGGCAGAGGAAGAAGTAAGAAACTGCAGCTCTGACATGAACTTTTTGCAGTGCCGGTACATACGTATAGCCTAGGCTGCCGGTGAAGCAAGGTCTTGGTTAGCAGAGAGTCCCTGGAAACACATTAGTGCTAAACTTATTTACTGTTCCCAAAGGGGTTGGGGTTTCTGAGGTCCACACAGGACCCAAAACCTTTGCTCCAAAGACCACAAACCTTTAAGCAAAGACGATCTGACAAGGTTTATCTCATGCTGCAATTAAAGCCAAAGATGCTTTGCAATGCCCTAAAGAATTTTGCATGGGCTAGGGTAATTCCGACACTTTCTTATTGTTCAATCTTTTTATCTTTTCCAATGCTAAATTTTGACATAATTTCCTACATTTTTACAAACCATGATAGGGAGGGAAGGAGACAGCAGAGATGGTCCCACAAGTACGCCAGAGCCCAAGTGGCTGGGGAAAGCCCACACAGCCTCCATCACTGGGGGCCAAGGTGACAAATCCTCCACGAGGAGAACTGGCCACGCTGGGGCACTCTTTCCCCAAAGCCACACCCCAGACTCCAATGAAACTCTCTTCCAAAGCTCTGGTTCACTTTTCAAAACATGGAGGTTTCATATTCTCATTTGCTGGATCTTTTGATGTCAGCACAATGCATTTTTAACCTCACCCAGAAAAATTGCTGAAGTGGGGTTGTTTGCTAAGAAGGGGAAAAAATGTCATCCTGCAGAAGTACACAACCTAAATCTCAAGGGTTAAAACTAGGTTCAGTAACAGGCATCCATCCACATGTCTGCATTCTAGAGACAAACGCATTTTAAGATCAGAATCAGTTCTTAAAAAAGATCCATCCCATACCTTGAACATATTTACTCCAGTTATTTGATATTGTTCTGAAAACCTCCTTCATACCGTATTCATCTTATCTGCTGCTGTAATTCACAGATTTTATTTTCCACTATATTTTTAATTTATATCATGTTTTATTTATACTACTGTCTTTTATGAAACCCCAAATTTCAAAACTGACATGAGCATTACACACATAAAGTAGACTTCTTATTATCAACATGGCATAGGAGACAAAAAATGACAGGAATAAATCTTAGGTTTTATGTTGGCGAGACGTTCTGCAAAGTAAGTGACATTTCTCAGCAATACAAATTGTACATTAAAAGATAATTTTCAGAACACGATACCAGCTATGGAGTGCAGCACCATTACGCAAAGTAATACCGAAGCCGTGCTTTAGCAAATGCTGGTTTTATGTTGTACTAGTTTAGCATCAAGATTGCATCAGGTCTTGTGAGTAGACTTTGGAGTGATTAAGTTTACTTGCACAAAAGCCAGTTATTTGGCAAGTGGTCAACACACGTAATTGATATTTTAATTACACTACTAATACATACATGCTGTTCACAACGAGCCTCCTCATTGGTGTTACACAAGCTGCGTATTTATAGTGCTGATTATTGTTCCAAAGAAGTTTGCTTAAATGCAATTGGTAATATTTTAAATTGCTATAAAAGCAAACCAAATTCTTCCGCAAACGCTTAACGGCAGGCCACGCACAGCCCAGTGCAAACAAGAGGGACCATCTCACTTGACATATGTTCTGGGGATAACACGTGCACCCTCCCCGCGGTTATGGCACGGTTATTTTATGGCTGATAAGGTGACTCTTTCACTAGTGGGACTGCCCCGGAGCCACCGGCTCATCAGAAAGATAGTGGCTAACTCAAGGAGAGGAAAGAAAAGATTAAGAGGATGAATGCCTATGGAATAGTTTAAAGCTGCAGCACAACTGGATTGCCACGTAGCGCAGAGATGCCGCTTCATTGGAAGCAGCAGTTACACCACGTTGGGATGGGACCTGCTGTCTTTCTGGCTGAGCGATGACTAGGGGGAGATAAGGACCCAGTTTGCAGCTCAAAACCAAGAGAGACACTTCTACAGCCAGACTGACACACACATGTTGGCTCCCGCTGTGCACGACCCTTCCAGCGTGGTACGATGTGGTGCTGTAGGTAAGAGCACATTTTAATGCTTTCCTACATCCCCTTGTTATGGGACAGAAAGAAAAGGGTGGACATGAGCATGTAGCAGTGGCTGCAGCATGAAGAAGGATGGACAGGGAAGAAAAAGCCTAGATCAAGGGTGTGATCAACAGGGCGTGTGGGCACTGTGTTTTACAGGCAGCAGATCTCCTGTGCACCTCTGGCTGCTACTTTGCATCTGTACGTTATTTTTCTGTCTTGCCTCTGTAAGTAGTAAGTTCTCCAAGGTAGGGATATCTCCTCCCTGTAGGTTTTGCACTGTGCCAAGCACCTGTGGCTCTGGCCATATTACAATAGTAACAGCATGTAACTGTAATCATCATCATCGTCACCATCATCATCGTGATGCAATAGTATAGAGCAAAAGTAATTTATAGGTGGACATCAAGGAACATCTTGTAAGGGTGAGACCTCCTGGAGGAGGCAGTACTCCCATGCGACTCATCCTTTGAGAGGTGCCAGGTGGAATTTGTCACAGCACAGCAGGATCCCACCAGGCAAGAATCCAGCACCAGCTGATGGAAGCCTGTGAAGCTCAGGAAGACCTTTGCACCTCCCAGGAAACACCAAGTGCTTTGTGCATCGCAGGTCTCGGAGACCACCTCCATGCAGATACACCAAAGGGAAACTGGCCCTGAGAGGTGCTGACCATCAGCCAGACCCTTCAGCCATCCATAGAATTTGGAGGCTGCAATCAAGCCTCTTTTCTCAGAGGATCTGGGCTGTTAGGAGGAGACTGTCTGCAGAGGGAAAACCCACTTTATAAAGCACCGTGGAGGAGATACACAAAGACGTATACTCCTCCCCACGTTGGGTACCTACCTGCCTTTTGGAAAATCACTTCTCGAAAACCCATTGGCCATTTCCCTACGAGTGCAACATGGCTCTCGCAGCGGCAGCGCCGGCTTCCCATCTCCTCTCCTCCTTCCTGGCCCTCCTCCATGCACAGCGCTGGCCAGACACAGGCAGCAGGCATGCTGAAGTCAGGCGACTTCACAGCACGAGACAAAAATAGGATTTTAAACTACTGGAAAAAGCAACTTGGCTTATTGCAAAGTAAATTAATTTGTTAAGTGCCGCTGCTCTGTTGGGGACTGACCAGAGTCATAGGGGATGGACCACTGCAAAAGGGGAGCTGGGACTACATCTGCCTCTGGAGGAGCTACTCTGGGTGTCACCTCACTGGGGGTCACCGGAGTCCCGGCAGCCCCTCTCTGTGCCCAGCTGAGCTGCTGAGGAGCAGTTCTCCTGCAGGGAGGCGGCTCTGAGAAGTTTTCAGGAAAAAAGGCAGGTTCCCATGCAAGATCCCCACCCTGGCAGGTGAAGGTCACCCTCTTCCAGACATGGCAGGCCAAGGTGGCACCTTGCCTTCTTCCTTTCCCTTGGTCGGGGAGTAAATCTTGCATTACTGAGCAAAACCCACATCTGCTTTGTGTCTCAGCCATCACAACAGTTCACTTGTGTGAGAAGTGTACCACCGACACCTTACTTTCTCGTATCTCCGAAATGGGATACCCATGGGTGAACCCAAGGACCAACCATGCAAGGGCACTGGTAGGAGCTTGGTCCCTCAGGTTCCCTCTTCTCACGCACAGTCCGGTCCTTGTATGCTCTGCAGCACTTGCAGAGTTGGGACCTGACTGTGACTCCCATCACCACCATTCTCTCCCAGCAACACTTGGCAGGGACCACTCAGAAGCATCTGCAGCAGCTGTGTGAAAAGAGGGGCTGCTGCTCTGCAGCGAGCTTGCACTGGTGCTCAGGATGAGTGGGAAGCTCAGGGGGGACCTCTTCCACAGCAGAAGAGGACCTGTATTCCCACAGGGACCTGCACTTCTGCCTGCAGGCTCCAGCTCTGCACCTGCATCAGCCGTTGCTCTGAGAGCACAGGCAGGAGCAGCAGCATCCCTGCTCCCCCCCGACACAGAGACCTCGACCAGGACCGCTAAAACTTCAGAAAGTAACTATCCACACGTGCCCCTTCCTCTGAGAACGCATGTTTTTAAATACTTACAAGAACAATTTACTCTTTGATTGGGAATCTTGTCTCCCAGGTTCCGACCTGGATTGAAATTTTATGACCAAGCGATAGAGCTCGGGGGGAGGCGCGGAGGGAAGGGGGGCTTTCAAATGAAAATGCCAACAGATACTTAAAGCCAGAAGCATGTGTGGGTGTTGCTAAATTAAGCTCGCAAGTAGGTGGGGCAAATGCCTTAAACGAGTTTGTGAAGGTAAAATAACGTTCATTAAAAATAGAAAAACAACTGAAAAAATATCCTTTGTATTCAACTTCACACTCGTACATCATAATGTTCCAGTAAAAGCCCATTTTCCCTTGAGATAATAAAAGAATTGAATTTTTCCTTATCGGTCATCTATTTTTCTAGCTAAAGCTATTACTCCCTCTCTGCGGTTGCTAGGCAACAAGAAATATTAATAGCAGCTTTTATTAGCTTAGCTTTAGCAGTGGAGTACCAGAATGAGAAAATGGAAAACATAAATGTGTTACATAAATCTTTCAACCTTTCAGGGTTTGTGTTAGTCTCTGTTTTCATAATGATTTATTGAAGTGATGGTTCATTTATGAGAAAAAGGAGTGTGAAATAAGAAAACGGAACATTACCCTGAAGGACTGTTTGAAAATAAATAATTATAGGAGGTGAAGAAAAGCTGTTTAAAACCATTTTTCTGAGTTTTATAAAATTTAAAAAGACATATTTCTTTCATTTATTGCCTCTGAGAAAAACACTAGCAGGGAATTGCAAACAGGGCTCTGTTTAATACAAAGAACCCTTCATCTATGGTTGCATTATTACTATTTTCCACCAAGGGCTCATGTTCAGGACTTTAGTTTTTAAATACTGAACCATTAATAAGCCAAAAGACAAATTAGCCAAAACCTAAAGAACACAACACAGAATTGCCAGTGCAAACGTATCCAGGACTGAAACATGCGGGACTCTGCACACTTTTTGCTACTGGTGACACGCTGCCAGCCTGCAGTTTGAGGGAGCTGGCTGAGCATCGCCCGGCCGCTGCTCTTGCTTGTTTGTTTATTTAGGCTCTTCTGACAAGCATGAACTTGCTCTAAAGGGCACTGCTGCGCATACATTGCATTGGGATATAGGTTACTTTAAATACCTTATTTTAATGGGCAGTGATTTAAAATTATTGAAACATTTATGTATTGGAAGTATTTACCAACAACATGTAAGTTGTATTGCCTGCTGGGAGCGTGTATTTCCAACGACTTAGATAGAAGACCGGTATTCTTACTTGGCTTTTCTGTAAACATCTAATTGGTTTCCTTCTTATATCCTCTACTGGAAAACTTTCAACACTCGCTGGTTCTGTACAGCCATGTCCAACTGTGCTGCCCACCCCCAAGCACTCTGCTTGCCTTCCTTGGGCTCTACCCTGGCCCACCCAGAGAAAACGGCTGCGATTCCCACTGCCTCCGCCTCGGGCTGTAAATGAGCGGTGGTCTCGGGAAGGATGGGAGCTGGGGAGAGACCTGCAGAGCAAAGAGAGCTGGCCAGGGGGCTGGTCTTGCAACCTGCCTGCAGGAAGACCTCGCTCGAGGTCTTCTGGTGGGCACCAGAGAGGATGCTCCTCCTTGGAGCCCTACGCCATCCCCACCGGCCGGGCATGCACACCCCAGCTCTGGGAAGGGGCTATTTTTCCTTCCTGTTTCTCTCATGGGAGACAGGCAGGTGGGTTACTGCTGAGCTGGTTTACCGTTTTCCTCTCTCTTCCACAGTTGAGCCCCGTGGCGTTGGGAAACAGCTATTCAGGTTGCGAAGTCAACCCACTAACTCTTCAGGAATTTCAGGGTTGCACTCGTCCTTGATACTACCATTCACCCCCCATTTACGCTTTAGTCTCTCCGCTCTACATAAGCAGGTTCCATAGGTAACTGGAAATTTGACATTTTTACACCATGAATGTGCTTTTTGCCACTGGAGATTTTTAATATGTTTCAAATAATCTGTTTTCACTCAACAAACTGAAACGAAGAACTTCCAGGCTGTGGCTGCAGCCTTTTTTTCACTCCAGCTGATGCTCCAGCTTGCCATGAGCAGAAAAAAAGTTATCCCACTGGGCTCAAGGAAATGTTAGTGCCTTTAAAACAGTCACAAAGATCTCCCATCATGAGAAGCACCAGGGAGATGCAGACATGGGGACAGTTGCCAGTGTCTCCAGTCAAACTCTGCATACCTGCTACAAAGCCAATGTTTGCTCGTAACAGCTGCCACTTGTCCAAAATGATGCAAAAATATACATCTGTGTCCTAATTTCATGCAGCCGCGGCAGAGCAGGAAAGGAGCACAGTGGCTGCAGCCCTACAACAGGCGCCACGGGAAAACAGGCTGGTTTTTTGGCGTGCCCCAGTACGGTAACGTCCTTTGACAGGGCTTGGAGGAGCAGAAAGTTTCAGGGTTTCTAAGTGGTGGTGGCAGGCTCCAGGCAATGCTGTCCCCCCGAGCCGGGAGCTCCCGGCTCCCCTCAGCCTGGCACAGCACCCAGGTACTGGGCACCGTCCCACCCGATAAACAGAGGTACCCGCAAGGTGCTCAGCCACTATCTAATATTTATGTAAATATGTTTGTGCTGCATTGGAGGTTCTTGGGCTGTGACCTTGATCGCCCTTTGTTGCTGTCAAATATGTTCTGCCAAATCCCTTCTGAAATCTCATTTATTCCCAGCAGCTCCTTAACCTGCTGGCGATCGCAGCCGATTCATGGCATTTCTCTGCCCCCTCCCCTGCTTTCCCCCAGGTCCCAGCCCCGCTGTGGCCCCAGCCCGGCAGCTCTCCCTGCGGACCCTGGGAGGGCTCAGCAGCCACTTGTCCACACCGTAACACTGCTGGGATGTTCACACTGGGCAAAGTTATTCTCTTTCCAAGGAAAACATCTTTTTTCCTCTTTGGTTATTTTTTCCTTAATATTCCCATTTCTCAATAAAAATCACGTCTCCCATTTTCTTTCTTTCCTGTCATTCCTCCTCTTTCCCTCCTCTCTCCTTCCTCTTTTCCCATAGCAAAGAAGAGGACAGTAGAAAAAAAATAATCCACTGTATTAAGAATTCTCTGTTTGCTTCTTGCCACCAACACAAAAAAATAACATGCCTTCCCCAAATGAGCCAGCCGTGCCTCCTCCCCAGCCTCCCTGCACCCAGCTCCATCAGTCTTCCTAATGTCACATCTTCTGCCATGTCTCTGCCTTCTCTTATCCATCCATTCCTGCTCCTCTTCAGCTTCCCGCGCCCCGCCTTCAGTGTTTGAAAACTCCCTTGACTTCTAAAAACTGATGGCAATAAATAAATAAATAATAACAAGAAGGGGGAAATAAAGTGACAGAAACAGCAGTGAAGACCCATGTGATCGAAAAGCAGAGCTGGTCCATGGAGCAGAGCAAAGTGTGTCCTGGCTTAGCAGAGGCCATTGGCATGGAGCATGCTCTGGATGATGATGATGATGAAGGGATAAGGAAACATAGAGGTGACAGTGGCTTTGGTTTTGCCCCATGTAGCTCCTTTGCTCGAACGATGGGCTGGAGCCAGGAGTGGGGTCTGGCACGCAGCAAACCCACCTTCACTCTCCAGCTCTCATCCTGCCATGGGAATTTCTGCGCTGATTTAAACCCGCTCTGACTTGGTATTCATCCGCATAATGGGAGCAGCAGCCTCCTCCCCTGCAGAGGCACTGGGAGGCTTAATTCAATCTAGGGGTAATGTTGGGACATCCCAGGACAAGAGGGGGCCAAAGGGGACAGCAACCCACACCTGTATTTTCCTTATTTGACTCTGCGCTGTAGAGGAAAATACCAATCCCATAGCTCTCAGTGAGCCCTAGCTCACGTCTTTTCAGGAGCTCGAGATTTTTTTGTGAGGATGCCTTAAAAAAAATCCCAAGGCTCAAGCTACGTTTTTAGAGGAAAAGTCTAACCAATGTCTAAACATTTTACCTTGAATTGCTTGTCATTTGTCACTGTATAAAACCAAAAGACATGGCAGCCAAGGCAGGAAATAGCTGCGTATGAAAAAAGCGGTACAAACTACAGCAAAGAGCCGCAGCAAGGAGAGAGGCTCCTGGCTCCAGCATTTTCATGAGCAATGTTGGTCCTGGAACAAAGACAAACCCTCCACATGCCTCCTCGGCAGCGTGCAGGCGAGGCTCGCTCCCAGACTGGCTTCCCACCACTACCCGTGTGGCAATAATCCTCTCTTTTTGGGAAGCGTTAGCGAACAAGTCCCTTCCTTGCTCTGGAGGCTCGCTGCTGCAAACACCCACCCGAAGGTGGCTGGTTTTTGGGCAGCGTTGCAGCACGTTGCATGTCCTGCACCGTCATGCAGTGATGCCCGAAGCACGGCTGGCTTCCCTGGGCCACCACCGAGCAGGCTACGGCTCGATGGGCACGGGGGCAGGAGGTATTAACCATACGAGGTTAAAAATCTTCTCTGTCCCCAGGATTTTATTGTTCCCTCATGTGCACGCGTTGCTCCCATCACTGCTAACAGGGGTCATACCTGTGCCATGGGACGAATGCTGCCATCGCGGGCTGGTGTTGGAGGAAGGGGGAACTCAATTCAGGCATCCAAAAAAAAAAAGAGGGACCAGAAGGTGTCACTTTTCAGCGGGAGAAGTCTGGTGGCTTGGAAAAAAGGCTTTGACAAGAGGATACCGCCGGACTTAATTTTGACCTAAAACTGCAACACAGTTCACTCCCTGATCTACTTTCTTTGCTGCTGGGACTTCTGAAGATGTATTACAGCTCCAAGGGTTTCCACTCAAAGCTAAACAGTTTCAATTCACTATCGTCTGGAAAATTCAGGGTTCACTGGATTTTTTATTTTCGTGGTAAGGGGCAAACAAATCTTAATCTCTCTATTCTACATTTACAGCCCACTAAGCCCCCTTCTTATCTCCTCTGGCTCAGTCCTGATTTATTGTCACGATGCTGCATTTGTAAAACAGTACCATAAAGTAAGAAAGAGAACATTTCCCAAGGACTGCTCCAAAATAAATTATTTCAGACGTACAGAAGCTGCTTAATAAATCCCACTATTCTTGTTTCTTTAGGTATTTTAGAAAGTGATTTATAAGTGTAATATCACCTCTCAAAAATGAGACAATCAACACAGGATAAAATTATCGTGTTATGAAAATAGGGGTCAGGCAAAGGGGTTGTGCTTTAAATTAAACCAGGGAAAAATATTTCATCCGAAATTGACTCTTTTTGTCTCAGAAATGAATGTTTTAATCACCTAAGAACCTAAAAGAGGCCTAAGTAATATTTAATTCCATAGAAATATGCCTGTGTTCAATATTGATGGGCAGAACATGATATTTTTCTTAAACACACGAACAATGAAACTTGGAGATGCATCAAGACTTAAGAAAGCCTTGGGATTTTCCTAGACTAAGAGCTAATATTCCATTTAAATATTTAAATATCACTACCTTTCAGACCGTTATCTATTCAAGCAATCAACACCAAATGTTCTCCAGCTACCACAGTGGCAGACTCGCAGACGTGCTATTTAAGTAAAATTAACTCTCTTTGATATTGATGCCGTCCAACCACACCCATGAAAATCAATGATCTTAGAGAGAAACAATGTAGAAAACTAACCAGAGGGCTAAATCTGCTAAAGAGGAAAATATTATTAAACAGCAACAGTATTAATTCAATACCGCTGTCAAAATCAAGTCACAACCTTTCCTCAGTGCTGCTGATACAGAAGCATCGTAAGGTCTAATTAGCCCTGAATTTTCTTCCCAGAGCCACACTTTACCTCATTATCCCTGCCTTATTTATTCCTACCAAACAGTCATTTGAAACTTTGCAAGGTATCCCCTTGCCACGGTGCGAGCAAAGAGGCAATTTGAGTTTGCAAGTGCAAGAAGGATCTTGTTCCCCTCGAAATCAATAGGACAGCTTTCCCTCCACAGAGCATCCCTGCTTCTCCTCCTGATGCCACTGGGGCCACCCTGGCAGCAGGACGCGGGGTGACGGGCTGGGGGCTTTCCCAGCAGGAGAAAGGACGCAGGGTATAGGGGCTATGAACCAAGGGCTTCGGCTGGTCACCTCCACATGGGGTTGGAGCACATGCACTTTGCTCGGTTCGGTGAGGATATTAAGAACACCTTCCCCCCCGCCCCCAGCCCCGGGCTCTTGAGCGATTAATAAGGCTCAGGAAGACACCAAACTGGAAACATAAAGTTGCCACCATGAGCACGGCCATGCAGGTGACTGCAGCATCTGCCACCACACCCCGACCTTGGTGGGCAGCAGTGCTGTGAGGC
This sequence comes from Burhinus bistriatus, assembly GCA_013397275.1. Lineage (NCBI taxonomy): Eukaryota > Metazoa > Chordata > Aves > Charadriiformes > Burhinidae > Burhinus > Burhinus bistriatus. The sequence goes on from VYXH01002734.1 coordinate 272,617, forward strand.
TGGGCTGTGTCACCAGCTCTTCCCAACCCCCAGAGCAAACATCTCTTGGTTTACATCCTTCTACATTCAACTGAACTCATAACATGACATACAAAGAGGCTTTAACAGAAGATAGTAAGAGGGGAAGTCACTGACCGTAGGTAGCTGGCTGGAGAGGAGATGCCCATCCTGACTCAACATGTTGGAGACCATGATGGCCGGCAGGTCCATGTTCTGGTAGGGGTACGCTGGTATCAGGCTGTTCGGAGGGAGGCTGTGGCACAGGGAGTGATATCCAGTTTCGTGGTCCACCAAGTGCAGGAGGGACGGGTCAGGGAGATTAGGAGGCGTTATGGGAGGGATCTCATAGTCTTCGTTATTCTCATTCTGACTGTTGTATGTCTAAAACATAAAAAAGACAATTCGCCAAGCGTCACTGCCTTGTTGCTTCAGCAAAGAAAAGTGATTATTTGTGTAAGAAACGCAAAAGCACATTCCAGTGGAAATGGTCTTCTTTTAATGAAAAAGACGTCTCCAGCCCTGGCCACCTGCAGGTCCTAACCGCGTAGGAGCCAGGTAGCGAGTGTGGCAGGGCTGCACCGTCCGTCAGGGACACCATGGGTCCTCGCACACCTCAGATCCGCCTGGGGCATCTGCCCTGCTCCCCTCTCCCATGCTGCATCCCTCAAGCATGTCTTTACCTTGCCAAAACCTCAGCAGAAACCTCCCTGCCCGGCGAGGAGCCAGCCGAGCAATGCCCACAGAGCCCATGGCCACAAAAGGCCACGGCCATTTGCCAACCAGCTGCTGCATTTTTAAGGCAAAGCCCCTTTCTGGGCACCCCGCTCAGCTCATACGGTATCTACAGTTTGTATTTTCAAGAGTTTTTATAAGAACTAGCTCTATAGAATTAACTAGTATGTGGGAACAAAACTTCCATTGGTTCCTCACAAACTCCAGCACAGAAGCTACAACCAGGGAGAAATTTGGAAACGCAGCCATTGTCTGGTTTTTAAATCCTTTAAAGAAAGCCTGCATGAATCCACCACACACAGAGATTTGTCCTTCCTTATATCCTCATCCAAATTTTAGTTGGACAAGCACTCCCTCACCTCCCTACCAACGCTCCCTCGAGGCGACCAGGAACAGGCAGAGATGTTGGTACTCCTTGTGCTTCCCGGGTTTTCTGGCGGCTTGTTTACTTTTAAGTGTTCCAATTTACATGGAGAAAGACTACGCTATTGCACCTGTGCAATCTTTTGCACTTCAGACAAAAACATATTTGCTTCATAATGTACGTGTGAATCTATCCAAAATTATTAATTATCAAAGCAGAATACGATGAGTCTCTGGCAGAGGAGACTTATTCTAAACATCTACTGTTTCATATATTATAGCATATGAAATTCTGATTAGCCATAGTATTATACACACGGATTTTAAGCTAAATTTCTCAGATCACCTAGTTTCACGGTCGGATTTTGACTTAATACTTGATTTAAGAGCAAAACCCCAGATGTGTGGAAAACCAGCTAAGCACTGTAGGCTTTATTAATCCGTTGCCCCAGAGCTCGCACTCGGATCCATGCTCTTCATCACCCCAGACCGCAGGGAGAAAACCCTTAATAAAATAAAATAAACCCCAGATTTAACCGGAATACAGGAGTCAGTGGGAGAGGCAGTGGGGAGCAAGGAGGTGTCTGTGGACGGGTGGAAGGGCTCCCAGCGGGATGGCTCCGGCACTGCCTTGGGAGAGACGCTTCCCTGTGGGTGTTAGAGCCGGGGGTCCCTCCGGGGAGCGGGTCCTCCTCTGCTCAGCTGCCCCCCGCCTCTCGCCTCCTCTCTGCCCGTGGCAGAAAGACATGGAGAGAAGAGCAGGTACCGCACATCCCGCCCGACCCTTCACGTTCGCCTGAAATTCCCACTGGCTGCGGGGAAACAGGAGTATGCAAGAAATATAAGACGGAGCCCGGGCTGAGATAGCTCTGTACCAACTCATTGTTCGGGGGAAATCCAAGCCCAGCTATTTTTCCAGCCAGCTTCTGTCTAGCAGCGGTATTATACGGGGAAGGCAGGGGGCTGAGAGCATGTACACAACAGCAGACAGATAGATCCCATTTAATACGTCTAGTAGTTAGGTTTCCGTTTGGGCTACACTCTTGGAGGTACACCGGTTCTTTCTCAGTTATTTAAGAGGATTTCGCTCCATGCTTTACAGAAAGGGATTTAAATAAATCATTGCACAGCAAACTTGTTCCTCCAACTGGTTTATTTTGGTATCAGGTACATAAGCAAGTGGCTTCGCCGTACTTAACTAAATTATGTAAAACCCACTCAAAGTTTCCTAAAGCTCTCTTCAAAACTACACGTTCCTCATGCTGCTGCAGAGCAGCTCACCGAAGGGCTTTGAGGCGGTTTCGTCCCACTCACCCCCCTGCACATTTCTGCCTCTGCTCTATTCAGCCGGGGGAAAAAAAAAAAACACAAAAAACCCCCGACCTGTTTAAATCACAAAGCTTTCCGAATAGCTACAGTATTGTGCAGACATATCAAATTACAATCAAAGCTGTACACAATCAAAATCAGATTAGACAATATCCAATCAACATAATCAGACTCGGCGCCTGTCAGCTTTTACACCCTACTGCTACGACGAATTTTCCAAAGCAAGCCGCGTTTATTCTATATATGTTTTAAATAGATCGCTAGAAAGATAAGGAAGGGAGATGAGACAGATAGACACTCGGAAGGGTGGGAAAGGGGGGAGATTTATTGTCACACACTGTGCCCATTGACACGGTGATGGCTCCATCCCCACGAAGGGTGGTCTCACGCTGGGTGCACAAATGCCGTCATCTCAAACCGGGAACACCCAACACCCCTTTCTACCCCCGCGTGGGCTACGCTGCAGATTATATTTTCTATTCTTATGTTAATTTGAATTAAATTAAACAGCCAATTATACATTATAAGGATACATTACAAATTAGATTAGTGAGTTGGTTTGAACCCATTCATCCCACCAGGGCTCCAGAGAAGCTCGCTCTGCTAAAAGGCTGCCCATCGCGGTACACAAAAAAAACCCATGGAAGATCTAGGATTTTCCACTGTCAAACAGATGACAGTTGTTGTGATTCCGCATTATTCCTCTTCGAATTAAAACACTGCAATCAGCTGAAACAACAAGCCTCTTCTTGCGAACCCTCTCTGGGCTCGCCCTGCAGGGCAGATGGGTGCTGCCTGGAGTGGCAAACCCCTGCTTCTGCCTGCAGCGGGACGGAGCAACGGGGTCGAGCCCGGCACCCTCAGAGAGGGGACAGTGCCCCTTCTCTAACTCCTTCCTTGCCCCCAGACCCCCCCACATCTCTGTGCCCCAGCTCTGTGCTGCAGAGCCAGGCACGGGTTGATCATGCTTGCACGGTGATGCTGCAGGATGGCATCACAGCAGGTATGACCAAGCTCCAACTGCAGCAAAATCATATTTAAAAACAATTTTTCCATCTTGAAATCCAAGTTTGAACAGGGGTCCCCAGACCACCTCTGCCCACCTGCAGATTCAGGGTCAGAGGACAGAGAGGTGGTGTGCAGACATGAAGAGGTGCATTCACCTTGCCGTGCTCACGGCACGCAGCTTCTCCACCGCCCCTTCCTCATGCTTCATTGGGATACAGCTCCCTAGATCTCTGCCTTCAGCACGGAGAAGTGCGGAGGGGTCTGTAACGATGAGAAAGGCTTTGGTTCCCAGCAAGGCGATGCCCAGGCCACACGCAGGACCAAGAGGAGTCAGAACAGGTAACCGCACTACCGGCTGCTCCCTCCTAGCACACGAGGACGGGGCTGGGGACAGGCTATTTCCATTCATTAGAGAGGAAAGCCGGAATCGCTGAACGCCTTGCAAGAGCGAGGGTTGACTTGAAGAGCAAGGTCCCGTTGCCAGAGCTGCAGTGGCATCAGTAGGCACGACCTCTGCTCCCAAAGCACCAGCGGGACTTGGAGACACCCCGACGTGGCTCCCCGCCACAGGGACGATGTGCCAAGATCTCCCAGGCTTCCCACACTCCCTGATGCTTTTCAGGAGAGGGAGACAGATAGGAGACACCCAAACCCCCAGGATCTGCAGGTGACCCACATGAGGCTAGTGGGGAAGGACACAGCAGCAGGGGAAGGCTGTGAGGGAGGTCAGGGATGCGGTGGGGCTGGGAAAGGAGTCCCCAAGGACAGGACTGTTCTAGAAGGTGACGCAGCAGAGCCCTGCAGGATGGCCCTGGCCAACCAAGGGGAGCAGAGCTGTTTGAGGATGAAGAGGGAGGACGTGAGTCCCTGCCTCTTGCGTGCATGTTCAAGCAACAGCGCTGTGCTCAGCCTGAGCAATGCTGTGCCCTCCGGCGCCCGGGAGGTTCTGCAGCGCATGTTTGCGGGTGCGGAAGAAGCAGGAGTTGCAGTTAAGGGTGGCCTGTATGGACATGGAGCTGAATCAAGAGAGTGGGTGGACAACAAGAGCTTTACAGGAGAACGACCTGGTCCCTCTGCCTGTCTCCAGTGTCCCAGGCATGGAAATCATGAGTTTTAACAGTAAAATTGGATCTTCTTTTGTACGGCTGGCTAAGCACCTGAATTATAAGCCCATCAAGTTGTGGACATCTTCTCTACGTGCCCTTAAGCCGCATCTGAAAATTACCGTGTGTCACAGAGAGAAGTGAGGAGCTCTCACTCCGGACTTTTGAGCGTTTTCACAGCCAGTATCCACCATTGCTGTAACGCAGGGCAAATGCCTGCAACAAAGGAATGCGCTTCTGCTGCTGCTCCAGGGCGGGAGAGAAACAATCCCACCTTTCTTCTGCTCTTATCAGCAGGCTGTACCAGGCAGCGCTGGGGGAAGGTCAGGCAAGCGGTGCCGGAGCCAGAGCTGCCTTGCAGCCAGTGGGGCTGGATGTGTGGCAGCTCCTGGGGCTGCCCTGGGAGCAGGCGGCAGGGCAGGCAGTGAGAGCTTCAGCTGTGAAGCCTTCTTGTCTGCTTTGAGAAAGCCTGGCCACAGCACTCAGCTTTTTTACAGCAGCCCTGGATGCATTTGCACCTGATTGCCAGCACACCTGAGACTGATGGGGCGTGCAGGGATGGGAATGGACGTGCCCGTTCCCAGCTCTCACTTGGATCGATTTAAAGCATTGGGCCACATTTCCACTTCCAGCTCATGTATAGTGAGCCCAGACATTTCTCTGCCTTGCTGCACGCAGAGCCCAGCGCAGGAGAAGGCTCTCAGGCAGGAGGCAGCGTTGGGGACTGCCCTGTCGATGGCAAGCAGCTTGTCTCTGCTGCAAACAGGGAGCACATCTGTGGGTAATCAACACGCCCTGGGTGTCCCTCACCTCTGCACCATGAGATGGCCCAATGGGCACGGTGACCCCGCACACCCTCTGCCATCAGACTCCAAACCACACTCAGCATCGCTGCCGCTTCATCTTTCGCTCCTACACCATAGCTCCCCTTGAACTGCAAATAACACCAAGCCCTGGCAGCCCCCGCCAGCCACCCCGCAACAAAACTACCCTGCCTCACCGGGGTCCTGAGCTCAGGGAAGTGTTCCCAGCAAGCACAGCCAAGAGGGGCTGCTTTGGATCCATCCACCCCCCCTCGCAGCTCCACGCATCCAGCTGATCTGAGACTAAGGGATGCCCAGATGCCTTAACGCAGTGCAGCTCTTGAGGGACCAGCTGCGACTCTGCCAAAGCCATAACGACAGCCGTGTTTTAAAGGACACTGAGAACTCGCCATGCAGGTGTGACTTGGGAGGGAGCTACAAGTGTTGAGCATGTCTACAAATTAAGCTTTTAGCTTTCTCCTGCCTTTCCCCTCTTGGGAGGAGAGGAAAGTGCTGTCCTTCTTTGCAAAACACTCTACAGCCAGCCAGAACCACCTCTTCATCACGTGTTGGTATTAATCAGAGAGGACATGACTTGACCAAGGACCTGGGAGATTGTTCTCCTCAGCAGCATGGCAAATGTCCGGTGACCCCAATTCTCCACTGAGTCATGTTCTGTGTGATTATCCATGAGGATCCAGGAGTTGCAGCCATGAATTGATTCAGAGAAATATTATTCACAGTGAGAAGGATAGAGATTTGCAGTATTATTGCAGGTAAATATTTGCCCTGACAAATAACATTCAACAGTAAATACGAGCCTAAGAAAGAACATTTATTCTTGGTAGGGTACAGGGAAATACGTAGGCTGGCGTGATCCATCCCACCCTAATCATCCAGATGACACAAAACACCATGGACTCTGTACCATCCCTCATCTACTAACCAGGTTTTTCCTGCAGCTAGCGCAAGATTTTACTGCCATAGGAACGTGACCCTCTAGGCACTTCAGAGATTAGATAGGTCTAAGCAGACCAAAACCAGCCTGGCAAGTCTGCAAAGTGAGGAAAACATTGCTATTTGTGAGGCTACACCTTGAGCTCCTGGTGTGCCTGAAGAGGAGGGAGGACACAGAGGTTATGGGCTGCCCACGATGTCCCATGAGCAGCAGTGACCATCCCCACCCTCCCACCTGAGCCCAGCTGGACACGGCGATGGCAGCAGGACCTGGGGCCCCAGGGAGAGCGCTGCTCTCCTACCAGCACCAAGAGCTCTACCAGCGTAGCTTGGGGAGGGGGCTCTAGAAAAACAACCAGGTGGTTTGTGGGGTGTCTTGACTGTACCAAAGTCGGATGATGCATCTGATCAGGTCAGAAGCCAGATTAGCACATTGCTTTGTCATCCAGAGACTTTCCCTATTTCTCTTAGACACATATAAAAGGATTCACCATGTGCCAGCGTTCACACAAGCTGCAGAGCACACCAGGTTGAGAGAAGAACTTGGGCCATATAAAGAGGAAGAGAGTCCAAACACAATGAATAAGTGAAAACCAAAGCTTAATGAAGACGAGCTACCCCGTGTGTCCTTAAAGGCCTCCAAACTGCTCTCCCACCACGCACATTGCTCAGCACAGGCACGATCCTATTTGCAAGAAGGAGATTTTGATACATTTTTCCAGCACGTGAACCACAAAGGCTTTGTGCTCAGTGCAAAGCACTGAATCCACAGGGACAGAAATGTTAGTTCAGGTGGCAGGAGAGGGTGGAAGTCACCTGAACATTGCAAACTCCAGAGAAATGCTCTGGGGCCAGGGAGGGAAACGGCCCCGGTGCTCGCTCGCTGTGGGCTGACCCGGGGGCTGTGGGCAGGGGCACGGACCCCTTTGGCACCACTGCTCCGGAGGGGGATGCCGGAGCACTGCGCTCGCACCTGGGATTCCCAAAGCCCCATGCCAAGTAGTGAAGTAGCGCTGATTTTCCGCGTCAGCAGCTCTGGGTCTTAGGAATGGAAATTGATTTGCCTCATCTTCGCACACGGAGATCCAGCGTGTGAATAGCAGGGCCAATGAATTACTTGGGTAGAGTTGGATAAATACTGTAAAGAAGTATTTATTAACAGTCAGTCACATACAATCTACAAATTGTCTTTGAAGTGTTCCCGGCCCCTTTTACATTAATTTTCATGTGCTCAGGTTTTTGACTATGGGAATGCGGTTGAAAAGGGAAAAATGAGTTCCTGCATGAACATAAATGTGCATTGTAAGCATCTTCTGCACAATCTTCAGTAAAAGGCAGCCCCACCTGGGAGGTTGGGAGCACCGCAGAGCAGCAGGCAACCCACGGGAAAGCTGGGCTCTGCTTGCCCCTGTGCTCCTCTGCCATACCTGCAGTAGAAGGTTTCTAAATCCCAAACAAAAGCTGGTTCACCCCAAGAGCAAGCACACACCTCCACGTTCCCTGTTTCGCATCGTTTCCTCCTGTCGTGCAGGCTCTGCGTGCCACGACAACCCGCAGGAGAAAGCCAGCCTCCAGCTCAACCCCAGCGCTACGGCACAGCTTTGCCTTTGCACAGCGCTGGGCATTTACCTTCTGACTTGGCAGGATTTGACCTTGTCCCATCTCCTGTAGACACAAATCCCATGCAGTAACACCGCCATGGGTCTTCCAAAAGCTGAGCCTGCCAGATGCTTTCAACCAAACTTGACAGCGCATAAAAAGTCTCTTTTCTACAAGTTTCGTAAAACCATATGTGCACAGAAGGGAGACACCAGGGTCCTAAACATTCATGCTTGCCCTGATAACCTTTGATCTCCTTGGCGGGTTAGTACAGCAGCAAAGGGACGGCTGCGATGTGGTGCCGTGGTGCTCAGCAGGATGGGGACTGTGAAGGGAACCAGCCAAGAATATTCAGAGGGAATAGAAAATCTCAGCTCCCTCAGAAAGATAAAGTTTTGGGAGGCGTGCACCCGATTCTGCTGCTCACTGGAGAAGTTTTTTTTTGTTTTACACACCACCGAAGCCAGAAACAACATTCTTGGGACTCTCTGGCCTCAACCTGTCCATTGGTACCTCGTTTACGTGGGCTCCAAATGAAGAACAAGCTACCAGTTATTAATAACCATCTGTATGATGGACAATGCTGGAGATTCAATCTGGGTAAGGATTCGCTTGTGGCTGTGGCTGAACAGAGGCAGCAGCGGTGACGGTCCCTGCCCCGTGCCCTCAGGTACAGCCCAACGGGCTTCTGGGGGTTCACGATGGGAAGCACGTGTGTGCGTTTCTGCCATATCCCTGCCGATGTAAATAAGAGCTTACAGTCAGTTTTTATACTGTCCAAGCGGCGGTTGAACTGCATCACCACTTCACCAAAAAAAAGCTAAAAATAATGGAGTTCTATGAACAATTTACAGCAAAAGAAATCAGTCCTATTGTAGGCTTTTAAAAAGGTTCCCAACTCCCTCTCTCCCTACACTTTTTTTTTTTTTTTTTTTTTTTTTTTAATCAGTATCTTATCCAGAACTGGAATCCTGTCAAGAATAGAGGATAGCAGAGAACTATAACTTCTTATTATGTGTATAGTGATTTTATGAATTCAGTGGGGAATGAAATGCAATTTTGTCAGACTTGTCTGTGTTCATAATGACCAAGTCAAATTAATCATCATGGATAATACTCCTGTGTCAGCCATTCAAGAGATTTTTTAATAGAATTTTTCTGATTCATGTCTTGCAGTACATCAGATCTGTAGTAATGCAGGCACTTCTAAAAATCAGTGCAATTATGGCTTCTTGTTGGCCTGTCATTTTCCTGGAATAAAAATGTCTCTGCAAAAGTCATATACTGTACATAAACCAAAATGGAAAACAAAAATATAGTTACAATTAGGCTTGATTTTTTCTAAAGATTTAATATCTTTTTGAGGCCATTATTTACAGGCAATATATAAAGTTATGGTGCACAATGCTGAAGATGGAGTGGTTTATCACAACACATACCAATTTTGTCCCGGTTGTCATTCTTCCTTTGATTGCCCTATGAGTTAGTGTTTTTGCAGGCATGGAAATGACTATCCCATAGAACAAACAGGGGATAGGTAATGGGCTTGCAGTCAAATTACTGTATTTATTAAATATGTATCCAGGAAAGCCCACACAGATCCCAAAGGGCTCTTGTTCAGGAAAATCTCTGGTTCAAGAAAAGGTTACAGTTACCATAAAGGCAGATATACATGCATGGAAGCAGCAGTGCAGCATGCAATGGTATATAAAGGATTAGTAATGCCGTGTTTATCCTTCTGAGGGAAGAGAGAGACACAGACCTCTAATTCCCCAGGGACACAGACGAAAATGAGTTTTGGAAGTAGTTACCCCCAGGAATAAAGAGAAAGAAAAATGTAATCCACCTCCGATACCTCAGCCTTTCCTCCTTTCACTGCAAGGCAGCAATCGCCTTGTTAAACCGGTGCAGGGAAGGACTGTCAGAGCCACGGCATGTTCCACTTGAACCTGCTGGGACAACCGCCCCTCCACATCCACCTTCTCATGTCACCAAGTACATCCTGGGGACAAAGCTCTCAAAACCCCTCACAGGGAGGAATGGAAACCCATGACCACATACTGTCCTCCCAAGAACTCAAGACCCACGTAAGCAATCAGACCAGCAGTTCATCTGGTCAAACCTGCTGACCTAAAAATTACCCAATATGAGCCGGCATTTTGGGGGGAGATATAAAAATCCCTAGTGAACAATTATGGAAGCTTCTGAGAGAACAGAACAATCCACCTCCCTCCCTTTCAGCTACATCATCTGCTTCCCCTTCCACCTCCTTGCATCTCTATTATGTTCTTGACATCAGCATCTAATGGCAGGGAGTTCCCCAGGCTCCTTATAAAATATGCCCAAAACTACCGCTTTGCAGATCTGCCGTTGTCATTTCTCTGGAATGTCATTTTCACAAGATGGAGCACGTCCAGGCATCGCCTTCCCCTGCCCTGTGCTGGGGCGTTCACGTTACGGCTCAGATGGAGGTGCTACATCTGGACCCCCCCCATCTCCAGCTCTGGAGGCTGAACTCTGTACAGCAACACCACGTCCCTGTAACAAAGACCTTCAACTTCCAAACAAGCAGATGGGATATTAAGGCTCCAAGTCTGCTGACAGCGTTTTCAGAAGCATTCGATATTGGCTTATGCAAGCCTCGGTAATACCCGGAGCTCCTGAAAACTCCTTGTTGTAGCTTCATAAGCAGGGCCTGGACTGCAAGACGTGTTTGATGTGTGCGTAGCTGCTCCTGGATCACCTGTAGAAACATCTAGCTTCACCTACGTTTTAGTTACCTATCCGCAGTGGCGAGAGAACTGTTTCATTTCACTATGTGCTTTTGTGGCTATTCTTTCCTGTTTTTTTCAAAGCGAACGTAGAGTGCTTCAGGGAAAGCTCGGAGACGTGCATGCTCCACTCCACGTAGGCAAAGCATACCCTCTGTCATCTGTCTCGCAATCAGCCTCCTTAAAATTGTTTAAAATGATTTTTCCCTGTTTTTAAAATATATTGAAGGGACCGTACATCCAGCGAGAGAGGAGCTGATGGGGATCTAAAATTAGACCAACTGGTCCAGACTAATATTACCCCTTTTCTTTTCTTTCCTAATATCTCGCCTGGAACCAGATACAAGGAATATGATAATCTTCTACTCAAGAATATCATGCATTTCTGGGAATTATTTGAGGAGTACAGGTTTTACATAATTGCCTTTTTTGTCTCATGGCATACTGAACTTGCATAATAAGATCAGTGCCCTTCGCAGAAATTCATTGTTGGACTGTACGGATTTGGTATTTTGTGTTGAGCCAAGGGTACATTATATAAAGATGTACAACGCACTGTAAGCAGGTCAAGAGATAAGGCAGCCTGAAAACAGTAATGGAGTGCATGCAAGGAAAATTTACTAAAAAGCACTCTAAGAAATTAGTTCAACCTGGCTTCAGTCGAGCAAGAAGGACCCAGAGCGGGAAGGAAACTATATTCTCTACCAGACTTGCCCCCTTTCGGTTTTTGTCTTAGAAACTATTTCCCTTACGCTCAAAATGGTAGGTGTGGGGTTAAGGGATTAAAAGAAGCCTTTGTGGCACACTTTTCAGGGATGCTTTGTCGCAAGTTTTTCAGCATTTTACCTCAAAGGATATGTCCCAGCCCACCGCACATGGCCAGCAGAGCCACGGTCTGTGCCACGGGGATGCTGGCAAACACTGCGTCACCTTGTGGTCCGCAGCAAGATCCTCCAGCAAAGCCATAATGGCAACACAACCCATCTCGAATCAAGTCTTTTTTCTCCCGGATGTGCCCCAATTATTTTTTTTTTCCCCTCCCATCAGCAAAGACAAATTTTCCAATGAAGCCCTGTGCAGTCCTCCCACCCCAGGGCACCCTGCAGCCACCAGCACCTGTGCCTGCAAGGTGCTGAGACACGCGCCTACAACTGGGAGTACCCCACCAGCACAAGGGCAGAGGCAAACACCGCAAATCCCTTGCTAGAGCCTATGGGGCAACCTGCCTAAGAAGACAGAGCAAAGCTGCTGTTCAATGGGGACAGCTCTGGGTACTCTTGCCTACAAAGCGAGGGTAGCAGCCAGACGAAATCACAAGCCAGGTCAGGCCCGGTACATTTGCTCAATTTCTAGTTATTTCATGTTGTGAGTCGGGCCAGCGTGGCCAGCGGCGGCAGGGATCAGGCCAGGACCTTTGAAGCCCAAAGCATCGCTCACCACAAAGGCGCTCAGATTTCAGCCCGTGCGCTTCCAAAGTCAGACCTGGGACCCCAAAGCAAATTGACAAGAAGACTACATATATTAAAAAAGAAAAAAAAAAAAGTAATAAAATCCAACAGAAGCAGTGGCATCCCCCCTCCCCATCACCCAGATTTGACGTGTCTGATTAGCACGGGGAAGGCAGAGATGTGGGGAGAGCCCGCATAATGTGGTGCAATCTAGCACCTCCCCCAGGGTGCCCAGCTGCTGCAGAAGCAATTTCACAGCTCATCATCCATTATGAGATTAAAATAATTTTTTTTCCTCCCGTGAAGTATTAATAAATTGTGCAGGCAGACCAGAGTTAGTGCCATTTACACAAATGGTAGTGAATCACCCACCTAGTTATTTCTTAATGGATTGAGTATCTGTGTTCCTCCTTATCGTGTAATTTAAAAAACTAAATACACAAACCTGTTTACTTGTCTCGTCAGGCCCTGAGCCAGCTTTTATGAAGCCCGGGGATACCGGGACAATAGCAGAGCTGCTGCCTCCCATGGACCTGCCCCAGCACTTTGCAAGGGAACAATACCAAAACATCCCCATCCATCAATATGAAAGGGGAAACGCATGACAAAAAAAGTCCAAGACACACTGAAATCCCTCCCAGAATTCACTTACTTTCCCTTCTGGGGGCAAAACTCACTGAGGCATCGCTGATACAATGCGGCTTCCTTGGCGTATGTATAGTGAAGATGTAAAGACATAGTCAGAGCACCACTAATGGCTCTTTGAACATCTCTGCTTTATTACGGTATCAGACGAAGCAGGCATGTTTAATGTTTAAACTTCCAATGACAAATGCCTTCAGCAAATATGTTTTATGTATTTATTCAGTGCTTCCTAAGCGCCTGTCGCCTTAGCGGCTAAGGTGCTCCTCACAATTTTTTTTTTTTCCATTTTATTAAAATTAAGAACATATCAATGCTTTGTAAAATGCCACCTTCTTCCCTCCCCTCTCTCCTCTTTATCCCCAAAAGGAGCTTGAAATCCTTTACCCATCTATTCACTGCAAAACATTTCAGACTGCCAGGAAGTTGCCAAAATGGGAAAAGGAAATTAACTGAAATCACCAGCACAATAAATCAGCCTCCCACATTATCCCAAAGACCCTCAGCCCCAGGATCTGGCTCCCACACGCGGGAGAAGTGCCAAAGCCAGATACCTCCAAGTAAGCTTTGCCAAAGCAAACCCTGAGATGAGACAGCAAGAGCATCTACCTGATCTCAGTCGCAGCGATTGAGTTTGGGCAGGCGCTGCCTCCAAAGCCAGGGCAGATGCCTGTCTGCAGCTAGGCATGACCTGGTTTTGCTTGGTCAAAGAAGATATTAAAGATTAACTATGGGATTGAGATGCCTCACTCCTTGCAGATCCTAAATATGCAAAACTCACCAATGTGCCAGTCCACGAGATGTCAAGTTAATCACCTGGGATCTCTCTCTACCTCCTTTGCATTTACTGAGCTTCTGAGCACCACAATTACAAGCCTTCCACCCCTCCGCAACCACGACTGCAAGAATTTTATTCATTTATGCACTTACCCAAAGCAGAAGCTGTCACGTCACAAGAGCACAAAGGTGCCGGGCTGTTAGGGAAAGCATGAAGCACCAAGAGACTCATGACAAAATTGTGAGAACTGTAACATGGTGTATGGCCAAGTATCCCAATCCCCAGCGTAGGTGTGAAAATATCAGCCTTAAGCCACCAATATGTGCATTTTGGGAAACAAACAGATTTTATCTTTAACAATTTTAACAATTTTTTTTTCTTTAATAAAAACAGGCTTATGTATGGTATCTAAAAAAAGCCAGGAACACACACACTGCTGTGAGGGGCTCATCTATGTCCTAAATCACAATTACTCATCAAATACCTTCTAAAGAATTGAGCAACCTGGACAAAATGAACAGCTAGAGTAGGCATCATCCTTTCAGGAGGAAGGCAAAAAGGAAACTCATCAAATAAACAATCAAAATAGCAACATTTCCCTAAAGTAATGACAACTCTCCTTCAAGAAGGACAGCCGGGACACCAAGTTGCTGGTCACAGCCAGAAGCCTGTAGCAGTGATCACCTCCAACGCCGGTGGTGAGACAGGACCGTCATAGGCACTGGCAGCTCTAGAGATAACGGGCAGCATTTGTTGACACAGGGACGAGCTTTGCAGAGGAGATAAAGGTGCAAGAGGGCTCACACCAACACCAGCACGACCTTCATCGCATGACCATGAGGGACTCAACCCAACACACAAGGCATGAGGTGGGAGGCACTCCATTAGCAGCTGCATCCAAAAAAACCCTGCCCCAGCTATTCAGAGGCCAAAACTACCGAAACACTTCATTCGTTAAGCAGCTGGAGAGCTTTTTCTATTATTTTCACTAGTTTACAACATGACAGGTAGAGCCTGAATTGTTCTAAGGGAAATGGGCAGAGGTGGGAGAGACAAAATGAGCGAGATGCAAATGGAGAGGAGGGGGAGGCTCTGAGCACAACAGGGCTGCAAGTAACAAAGCCAAAACATCGACCCCATGGTAAAAATTCACATTTACCCAGGGTACTCAAGGGCTGCAGCTGCCGTCTTTCAAATCCAAGCCCATACAAAGCTTAGATATTTTCACAAACCTGTGACAACTCAGAGCCAAGTGCTTCTATTGCCAATATTGGTACCAAAGCAGGGACCTCAGAGTCCTACTTGGTGTTACCAAAGAGCATCGTCCCAGTTTAGTCCCTAATAAGACCAAAACGGGACAGATCCTTTGGAGGAAGATTACTAGAGAAGCTTGGGTGCAAGCTAAGCTGTATCGGCTTTCACCATTTCTCCTCCCATCCCTACCCCTGATATCAAATAACAGGGATCTCTTTCCAGACTGGAACAGAGCGAGGCAGAATTTGGCAATCGAGGATCACACAGACAGAAGAAAAAGCTCCCAAGTAGAAAAGAGCTGGTGTCTCTAACACGGACATTGCAGCAACCCTCGATGCAGAAGTCTGGAAACCAGGGCGAGCAGAAATATCACACTGCATGTTCAAATCGCAGTGTTTCAAAAATTAAACACCATAACATGAGCTGCACAAAGAGCTTCAGAGTTTTCTGCATTTTACAGAGTGGCTTTCCCTTTTTGATCCCCAGCACCTCTGTGTGAGCATGATAAATTCACTTCTGAAGTTGCAGTCAAGTGTCCAATAATTTCCATCCTCTCCCTGCAGCTCCTCTCTTGACATTTCATGACCAATTTTCTCGGGAAAAACTTGAAGGCCTGAGCTCACAGTGTTTTGCTAACTGGTCCTCTGTGCATGGAGACCCGCACGCGCCCGCACGCAGAGCTCTGCGCTTGTGCAGGGGCTCGGAGGAAACATCGCATTTGCACGAGCACCAACGTTAACCGCACCTGCAAGGAGGCATGCAAATATTCATGCAAAAACACACAGCTTTCAACTTGCTAACACACAGGTGAGCAAACATCCTGCTGATTTTACGAAACGGGGCTCCTACAGCTTTGGTACTTTTCATGTAAATGATGATGGTTCCCTTCCACGTGTTCAGTGCAGGGAAACCTGCCCTGGGATGAGGGGTGGGCAGGAGAGGACCACGCATCTTCCCTTTGGTACCGGTGTGGACTCCCAGGCTTGGAGCATCCTGACCTGCAGGCAGAAGAGCACGACCTGCTACTGCCTTGCGCCCCATCTGCTTGCAGAAGTGACAAGCATCCTCTTCCAGCCAGGTCTGGGGTGGAAACAAGCACCTTTTGGGTTATTTGCTTCCAGAATGCACTAGAAATTGCTAGAGCCTGGGAAAAAAAAAAGCTCCTTGAGAGAAAAGCAGCCCACAGCTTCAAGCCCAGCTTGGGGTACACGAGCCCTCAGCGCCATGTAGGTGTCTGGTTTTGTTTAGAAGTCATCTGGAATTCTTAAAATAAATTTGCTAAATGGTCTTCCAGAGACTGATGGCTTTTCCCCCCCCTCCTTCCCTCCTTAATAAACTTTCAGGGGTATCTTTATTGTTATGTCTAATTTTAGAGAAAACTAACATTTCCTGAGATTCAATTTCTCTCATAATTGTTGGAAGGAAACTAAATTGTCTGCTGTAAACATTCACTGTATTGTGTGAAAAGTATCTTTATTACAGCCCACTGGGAATACTAATAAAATTCCCAATCCTAGCCCTTCCTCATTTTTTTTTTTTTTAAGCTCACTCTTTTCTCTTATATACCCATTAATGTCAGTTCAAACATTCCGCAGTGGAGATATGAGAACTTAAAATATATTATTTAACAATCAAGGGTAGAATAAAGACTTGTGAGCAGTAAGATCCTTTCTGCCTTCTCTTTCGGTGCTTTCTATTACAGAAAATGAGAACGGCCATTCCATTTGTCTGTGTGCGTGCTTAGAGTTGATGAAAAAAATCTCATTAGTTTAGTCTGACATATACTCAATACAGTCTATGTACATATTTTTTTAAATTTTATTCTACAGCTGCAAAATGGTACTAAATTTCATCAGATTGGAACGAAAACTGTGGTCTTGGAACATTTCCCTTTAAGGGTCTTATATTTATTCAGAATTCATGAATCATTTTCCAGTAATACAACTATAATTATTCTTAAAGTGTTATGTTTGAAGGTTTAATATGAAATACTTGCAAAAAGCTCTTTTTCACTTTGATAGTTTGTAATCTTCATGGTAATCAGATCAGTTAGCTCCTTCATACAGCAGCCAGGAAAATACAATTTAATATGAATCTCATACTCTTCACTCATGTTTTAATTAAAGTAATAAAAGCCAAGTCATATTTTGCCCTTTACAGTGTACACAGATGTATAGACCTGAGCTATACAGCATCAGCTCAGACACTTTTGATGGCTGCTGATGGATTTCCTAGATTGAGATCAATTTAATTCAGGCTTGCTCAGAGGCTGCTGATCACGAAAGCGGTGTCACCGATGAGCGAGACTCAGCACAGTCCTCGGCAGAACCGCAAGACAGGGGATGGGCGCATAGGCCAAGCGCAGATCTCTGGGTCAGCTTTGCCACCTTTCACCCCGCCGGCAGGAGCTAAGGCTTCTGTGATAGTGGTCCTTCAGCTGGGTCCGGTGCCAGAGCATACCCCATAGCGCTTCCCTAACTGTCTCTGATTTTTGGTTCCCATCGTAGTTCAGACCAGCCTGACCTGCTGCATCACCGGGTGGGGAAAGATCCAAGCCTTTCCTACAGGAGCAGAACCACACAGGGCTGGTGGCGTGCACGCTGCCTTCCCTGGGTACCTGCAACACACGCTCCCTGCCCGTGGTATCCCCACTGCACACTCATCTCCTCCCTGGTCACCGCCATCAGCACATTCCCCTTTCCCAGGCACCCATGGGGCATCCTCCCCTCATGGGTTCCCTGCCTGGGTTACCCATGGCACCACTCTTCCCTGCCTAGGTGCCTCCTGGCTGCACCGACTCTGAGCTGCTCCACCTTCAAGACGGCGGATGCCCAGGGATCTGCTGAACAAATCCCGGAGCAGGAGCATAAGAGCTAACACAACCGATCCATCCTGTGCAGGCACCAAGCCAGCCCATTCTCATGGGTAGACACTCCATGAGGTCCCACCACTTTGCTAGAGCAGTGTGAGGTTGGGTACCACTTCATGCTCGCTGGCAAGCTGCCCGAGCACTGCTGGACACCAGTTTGGGTCCACAGCTCTGCCCAACCGCACAGGTGAGGAGAGGCTGGAGGGAATGCCTGACTCTGAGCGAGAGGAGCTGGATGGCCACACTCGGGATGCGTAACCCTCATCATCCTCCAGTACCTGTAGAGCCCTGAGATGCTCTGTTGAGGGGGTCAGGCCACCGTGGGGCTGGAGTGAAGCCCAACCCTGCACGTGTCCAGGGCAGTCCAAGAGCTGACACGGAGTGAAGGGCTCGTTCTGCAGCCGGCCAAGGCCATGGAGGGGTCTTCCTTTCTACACAGGCCTTCATCCAAACCCCGAAGCGGAAAATAATGCTTTCCTGCTGGAAGTAAGTGGCTCCTCAGTTAATAACTCTCTTGGGATGGCAGACCCAAACACCAGCTCGGGCTGGGGCTCTAACGAGAGGAGAAGTAATCAATCAGTTGGGAAAGGAAATCCCAAGAGCAACAGGTCGGCTTTTTTTTTTTTTTTTTTTCATATTCCTGCAGCCTGTGGTGCTACATTTCCACAAATAAACACAATTTTCCAAAGCCACTCCCCAGAGGTCCATTACAGAAGCAAACCAACCTCTGCAGGAGCCAAAACCAAACCCCCCAACAGGATGCAGCAGAGAGTCTTGCTCGTCACAGCTAACCGATAGCGATGCTATCCCATTATCAGAGCTCGGCATCAATCGTTAGCGTGTAAAGACCTGGCTCCCAATCACACTGTGTCACAGCGGGTAATTCGGGAGACAAGCGGTGAGGAATTAGCGCAGTGCGAGGAGCTGGAGTATCTGAAGGCAGAAACAGCTTGTGCATAAAAGCTCTGGGATTGCCTTTGTCTGAAGTGACAACCACCACTCAAGGCCAACCCAGCACCCTCCCAGGACAACCCGGCACTGGAGGGGCACCGTCAGGGGCTTTAAAGCAGATATAAGCACTGGACTAACGTGGCAGCTATGCTTCCATGGTGACCTACTCCCTCCAGAGCTGCCCCAGGTTCCCCCACGTGTAGGTGTCCACCTTGCCCTGGGCCATGCTGCCCATCAAAGGCAGCAGCTCTGTGTAGACCACGTGTAGTCCCTTTACAGCAGTGCTGAGCACAGTGGGAAATCTTTGATAAAGTGACACTTCGCTGGCTAAAGGATACCACACACCACCTTCCTCTATATTTTGCTGCTATTTTACGAACTGTTGGCTTTACAAGCTCATCAGTATTGCTGGACAGCCAGCCCATGAATCTTCATGTCACAGGAATGATCATGCAGGCCAGCAGATCCCCTTCACTGTTATTTAGTCTGACGACCTCAGCTGTGCCCCACGGTGCTCTGAAGCAGTCCCAGTTACTCCCTCTCCTTTACCCTCCAGCACACAGGGAGCATTTCTGGGATCTTGGGTCTACACTTCCTTCAGCCCCACTGGTGGGCATCATGGCCTTTCAGCGCCAAGAAACACCTATGTCCCAACCTTCTATCAGAGCTCCTTTTGATATCAGTGTTTCCTATATGTAAAATTGGATCAAGATACAGCAGCAAATGCTGTTTCTCAGTGGGATACACATGGTCCTGCTGCTCTGTTCTCTGCCAGCCCCTGGGTACCCACCACCTCCCCATCCTCCAGGCAGCTGGACCACGGGCTGGAGCTGTGCTGCCTCCAGCCCTGGACCACTCTCCTGCATTGATTAGGTTTTTATTGTTATTTTTTAAATGTTTCCCTGCTTATGGACTTCTTCACCACAAAAGAAATCGGAGCTCTGTTTGAAGGTCCTCATGCACATTTTGATCACACACCTCGCAGATGAAGGGCTGCAGTCAGGCGTGCTGCTTAATACAGGTGCTCTTTACCACTGGGTCAAAACCAACCTCTGAGCTGATTCAGACCTCGTAAAACCAGGGAAAGACTTGGGAGAGGGAAGGAAAGATTACTGCTCGGACTGACCTGAGAGCATAGCTGGCTGCGGTCACCTGGAAGACCTTGGAGGAGAGCTGGATGCTGTGCCTAGCCCTCAGGTTGCCAGCCACAGTGCGTGCTATTCTGACCACCACTCCGATGCACCCAAGCATCTCCTCCTCCTTTGCCCCTAAACCTAAATCTATTCAGGAACCTCAGTTCCTCGGTGAAATGTCCACACATGAAATTCAACCACCGTGACAAATTCAGAATTTTTGGTCCCTACGAGGCGCTCTGTGTCCCCGACAGATATCTTCAACTGTATAAAATGCTTTTTCTTTTTTTTTAAATGCAATAGAAACAGAGACTATCCATTTTGGTCTAGGAACCGCTCAGTTACATTAGCTTTTCACTGTGTGATGCTTGGTGGCTGTTTTTCAAACACCGTATTGTTAACAGCTTAGGAGTCCTTTGAGACCGAGGGTTGAAGACGATGTTCGTTCTGCCTGTAATACCAAGGGATTTTTTTTATTATTATTTTATTTAAGCACTACAGCTGACCCTCTGCCAGCAACAGAAGCTTCTGTTGCTATGACTAACTTCCAGGAATCGCCTCCTGACTGCACCTTTCAAAAATTTCATTGTCACATAGGAGTTCATGCAAAATTCACAAGCCTGGATCATCAGCTGTAGTTGTGCTCACCTCCAAAATCCTGCCTGGAAGGGTTTCCATTAGCTGCTGATTATAATAAATGACATGTAACACCCTATTGTTCACTCTAAAACAGTACATGAGATTCTTCCTGAATCGGCTGCTGAGAAAGGCATTTAATATCTATCAATGTCTTTTCTCTATTTTTTATTCTCTAGCACAACATATGAAATTCTACAGTGTTACTCGAAGAACAGCGGGGAAAGGGGAAAATCTGTATCTTAGCATGGGTGCCTGCTGCAGCGCACACTGCCAAACTCTGTTTAATCCTCTCTTTCAACTTTGAGTCCATATAAAGCTCTCACTTCTCTTCACTAGGGGCCTTCTATATATATATATATGTTCTAGCAATATTGGCAACGTATCATTGTAAAGGGATTGGGGTATCATCAGTTTTTTACTGTAAGGTGCACTTTGCCCCTGTTGTGGTTGACTCTAGACTTGAAAAACACGGATTACTTGCAAATCGGAAGGGATCAGGATGCTGTACAGAGGCAAGAGAGTGAAGCCCAAGGAGCACAAGACTGCTGGAAATTCAGGAGCATCAGAGCTCTCCACACCTGGGGAACCGCATCCCCCTTTTTAAAACCCTTCTACTTTTACCAGTGATTTTCTCTAACACTGACCATCCTCTGACCATCATCTGTTCCTGTGATCAATAGATCAAGCCAGTCAATAGTCAAAATTAATAGATTATGAAGACCTTGAGACACATCTCATCAAATTTAAAACAAACAGATGTTTCTTCATATGCAAAGATGGATCAGACTTCTAAGAAACGCAAAAGTTCATTAGGGTACTTCAGTGGAAATTGCACGAAGAATAACCTCATGGTGGGCTCTAATTTTTCCTCCACCACTGCTGTGCAGTCTTTACTATGACAAGACTCAAAAGAAGGATCATCCTAAGGCATCACTCAGCCACGTGTATGGTCTCCTTCTGGAGCAAACCCAGGGCTGAGACAGTGGCTGTGGTAACCATGAGCAACCTGCTGCACCTTACAAGCTTCAGGGACAAACAAATTGCTGGAAACTTCTTCACATTCACACGTCCTTGTAGGTTAGGGACCAACCAACACGAGAATACGTCACGCCCAAGGAATCACACGCTGTTGCTTCACTGCCACTGATGGAGCATCTCTCCCAAAGCCACTGATCAAGGGGAAAACCGCGGGGGTGAAAGTCCACATCAGTCCCGTTTTGCAGCTTCCTACCAGGGAGGAAGGCGCAAGAAGGAGGGCAGGATGACCCGTGTCTGTTAGCAGCACCTAATTACCCTCACGCTGCCTGGGGCTCCATGGCCACTTCAGGACTGCGCAGTCACTGCGTTCTGCCTCGGCAGCCCCCAGCGGGGAAGGGGACCCCCCGCTCTCCCACAGCACGGATCTGCCCCACACCCGGGTTTCTTTTATCAACTGTTGACATTTTGCCACAATTCAGTCGAGACTGGGGGGAGGCCCAGGCGGTGGGAGGACAACGTGCCTGCCAGTATTATGACAAGGTTTGATGGCATATTTTAGCAGAGGCTGCCAAGACAAGCTCTGTCTAGTCTGGAGCGTTAGCAGAATGCGAGGAAGGTATCTGTAGCTTCCTGCGCCGTCATTAATTTCTAATTATGCTATCACTTGCTTTCTACATTATTGCTTATTTACCAAACACAGCTTTATTGTACCGTCCAGTTCCTTATAACTAGCAAACCCATTGTTATGCTAAAATGAATGTTCTAAATGTTATTTATTATTTGATAAACCTTGTGTAACCCTGAATGAGGACATTAAATGGCAAGAACACTACTTCAAAATCCCATTTTAAATAAGTCACCAAGACAGCTGTGCCTTTATAAAACACATTAGAGTGGCACTCAGAGCACATATGGCTCAGGGATATATACAAATTATACAATTTCTGTCATTCGATCAAATAAGAGGGACGTTTTGACCCCAGAAACGAGTCAAATGTAAGTTGTAATTCAAGCCCCACCGGAGGCCCTGGTGGTAATGTATCCTGACGGCTGATCAAAGAGCCCTGACCATTTGACCCACCAGATCAGCGACTTACTGTATCTATTATGGCTCATACAGACCCCAGCTTGAAGATGTATGGAGATAAACAGATAAAGGGCAATAGACACAGTAGATAAATGTTGATTTATACATATCCAAGCACACAGATACACACGCAGATGGATTTCATGCGTGCAGGAAGGGGCAGGCATGTATAGCCCCGCACTAACATCTACATAGGGACACGTTTGAAGACAGACGCTGCACACGTGTGTGCGCACACGACACATACAGCCTCTCCACTCCATTTCCCTCAGCTGCAGCCGTATAAGCCCTGCACTCAGGTGCGCTCCTGCCGATCCGCACGCAGCCAGAGAAAAACCCACCTTCTATTTTACGCACACGCTGCCACGTACAAACGCGTCTGCGCCCACAGGTCTACCTGCTCAGCACTCTAAATATGAGCAGCTCCATCCAGGAGCGACCCAGTCTCGCCCTAACGCACACAGCCAAACCGAAGCCCTCTTTGCTGCTCTACGGGGTCATCGACATCAGGTGTCTCGCCGGGGCTGGGTGAAATTGTGCTTTTTCAACGCTGCTGTGCAAACCTGCAGCCCCCGCGGGTGGCCACGGGACAGATGTGGTTCCTGGCAGCTGAGACCTGACGTTTTTGATACATGGATGGGCAGCATGAACGTGCCAGCAAGAGCCTCACATAAGAATAGCAGTAGGAAGAGGAAACTGTGCCAATAACTTTCTGTCAATTTAACTATCGTATTCTCAACACTCACAGTTCAAGCAGCCAGGTCCTATTTGTGCTCAAAAGCAGAGTTGCTCATGCCGACGCCTCTCCCTGGCCTGAATAAACTATACTGATGTGTAACAGCCTTTGCACAAGGAGTTACGCAAATTAACTTGGTGCAGAAACAGGCATGTTGCTCAGCTGGAATAAGCCGTGCACTGAAAGCTCCCGGGATTAGGCAGAGCGCAGGATCAAAAACGCCCAGCGGTAAGTAATCAGCTCTTTCCTCCCTCGAAGCTGCCCAAAGCCCTGCCAACAGCCAGAGACGTGCGACGGAGGGAGGAGGAATATGCCAAACACTCCCCTAAGGCTTTCCATAACGTCCCTCCACGGACCGGGCACAGAGTCACATCCCTGCTCCCAACAAGCCGAGGGACAACCATCCCCAAACCCATGCCAGGGCCGGCTGTTCCCACACCCTGCTCAGATGTCACATCACCCCCAGCTCCCCGGCAAAGGTTATATCCTGCAATAGGTATTTTCCTATTTATTCACCCGTAACAGGGGATAATGACACCTTCTTGCAGGGTATTCCCAGGCGCAGTTAATTCGCGTTTACAAAGCACCTGTGGGCTCTTCCCGCAAGTGCAAAACTCCCTATGCCAAACAAAACCAACCTGATTCCTGTCCAGCTACACAAGGAATTTCCCAACTTTTGCCTTTCCTGGGGTTACTCTCCCTATCACAAACACCTTCTCTTAATGATTTTGTGGGTGTTTTTATTTCTTTTAATAGCACCATTGCATTTTTACTCGTCTTTCAGAGTACCTCGCATGGCTGCTAATCTGTCCATTCCTTGGGATTTTTGCATTACTTAATTCCTTGTCTTTGTTTAGGGGGGGGACGGGACGGGGGGGGCACACGGCAGGGGTAAAGAAAGAAAATAGGCAGGAGTGAGGAATGATGCTCTGCCGGCTCCATGAGACATAACAGATACCTCACTCATCTTGGGGGTCAAATGTCCGCGATGGTTTGATCAGATGTCAAGTTGCATTTATACTCTGGCCCCTGTTGGGGGTTGAATTACGTTTCACATTTGACTCACTTCTGGGGTCAAATGTCCCTCCTATTTGATGAAACAAGAGGAATGATTTTCCCCAAGCAGGCTGTGCCGGCGTGAGTCTGGATCTGTCAGCAATCTCATTATGTGTCAGGCTCCTGTATCTCTGCATTTCGTTCCCAGCTGAGACGAACCCTTTTTGGGTTACTGAGAAATGCAGCCGACAGCACATAAGCAATCCCATCCAGTAAGACGAAGGGCAGGAGCAGATCAGCTGGCTTTCACGTGTTTCGTTTGGGTTTTTTTGAGGGGTTTTGGGTTTGTTGTTTCTCCTCCTTCCCCCCAGGTTAGCAGCTCCGCAGGGTAGGGAATGACGAAGAAGAGGGAAGCAGACCCCAGTCCTGGCTCTACCCCACTCTTGCCATGAGATACTGCAGAATATTTTAATGCTATTAAAATACTAGTGTTTAAGTGTTTTAACACTAATTAGTGACATTGCAGCATAAAATAATTTCACTTTAATTTCTGCTTTTTATTTAACTCTAGTGGCGATTAGCAGTCATATTCTCAATCCCCTTGAGATCAGCAGGTAACGGGATATTCAAACCAGGCGGAAATATAAAAGTGATTTGTCCTAGCATCACCCACCCCCCACCCCAATTTGGATACTACTTGGTTTCTTTTTCTTTTAAATTATTTCATGCTATTGATATTCCCCTCTACTCAGCACTGGTGAGGCCACCCCTGGAGCCCTGGGTCCAGTTCTGGGCTCCACTGTACGAGAGGGACACGGACATACTGGAGAGAGTCCAGTCAAGGGCCACAAAGATGATGAAGGGACCGGAGCACCTCTCCTACGAGGAAATGCTGAGAGAGCTGGGACTGCTCAGCTTGGAGAAGGCTCCGGGGCGTCTCGTCGAGGTCTATAAATACCTGCAGGGAGGCGCCAAAAAGGACGGAGCCAGGCTCTTTTCACTGGTGCCCAGGAACAGGACCGGAGGCCACGGGCACACACTGAAACACAGGAAGGTCCCTCTGAACATCAGGAAACATTTTTTTTTTTTTTTAACTGGGAGGGAGACCAAGCACTGGNAAACATTTTTTTTTTTTTTTAACTGTGAGGGAGACCAAGCACTGGCACAAGTTGCCCGGAGAGGCTAAAGAGTCTCCATCCCTGGAGATATTCAAAAGCCCACTCGACACAGCCCTGAGCTCTAGGTGGTCCTGCTTGAGTGTTTGGACCAGATGACCTCCAGAGGTCCCTCCCAACCTCAACTCTTCTGTGATTCTGCCATCAAAAACCGTACAAGGGGCTGAGGTAAGGCTGATGTCAGGGTGCTGCAGGATGGCGATGCTGTCCAAGGACCGCTCGGCACAGGAGCTGCCCAAACTGCCCTGTCTCTGTAGCTCCAGTGGTAAAATGAGAATAAGATTATCTGCGTGATGGGAAAGGATGACTCAAGAGCTTACGCAGTTGCTGGATCTCTGGGCAGAAAGGGTAAAGCATTGCACTGACAGGCAGGAGCCATTGAAACCCCTCCTGGGTTTAAACCAGGGCGAGGGGAGAGGTGATAAGCTGAACTCTGCTTTCCGTCTAACTCCTTCTAGGTATTTTGAAAGAAAAATTGCAAGGCAATACAGAATTTCCTATAACAAAGACTATCGAACTTCTTTCATCTGTGGACCCCTAAAAATTTTCCAGCTGAAATGAGCCATGCACAGAGATGAATTCCTTGGTCTCCCAGCCTTTCCCACCCACCCCGAAGCACACAGGGGTTGGAAGCCCTCGCGTCGGTCTGGGGGATTTCATCCTAATGGTCTCAGCCCAGGCCATCACAAGCATGCTGGTACCAGAGGAGCGCACTGCAGAGCTCGAAACTGAGGTAAATAAGTGAGCGTGCCCTAAAACAGACGATGTGAAGCTAAGATTTCCCACCGATAATCCTGGATATCCCAGCCCATGTGCCTGAGCTGGGCTCAACATGAAGCTGTGTCTGCTGCCGGGAGCTGCAGGTGCCGAATGGTGCCCAGTGCAACCAGTTTAAGACAAAAACAGGGAAAAAACCCCCAACCCACCAGCTCAGTCTATTACAGTATGATGGCTTCAGTAATTAGTGTCTATGATTTGTTGTGTCCTCAAGGATCCCAAGGGCTGAGCGATATCCCACGTGTGCTGCACAGGCGTGTCGGGGCCGATGATTTAGCAGCCTCTCAAGCGGGGTTGTGAAACCACGCTCCTGCTGTTTAATGTACTCGTTCAGGTTACAACAGGTCTAGCAAACAATAAAAAACATCTGGAACCCCCATTTAAATAGAAGCGTTGTGTTAGCAGTAATAAAGTCATGACTGGTGCTATAAAGCGCCTCTGGTAAACAAGCGCCGACGTGCAGGTAAATAAAGGGAGATGACGAACTACTGAGGGTGAGGGAGGAAGGCTGCTCCCTGTCCTCCTCGGCCAAAGCTCATGCTGGGTGTGAACCACCACCAACATCCTTGCGGGGCATAAACTGGGATCCTCACCCTCCCTCCCTGTTCCCCTCCTTCCGCCCTGGGCGAGGTTACGGGGGGTCATTGCAGCATCCCACGGGGGCACCCAGCCCGGCAGACCCCCGGGTGTCACCCCGTGCCCTTGCACCCCTTGGTGCCAACTCCCAGCTCCACTCTGACTGTCCCAAACATAGCAGCACAAGGAGGGGAACTGGAGACGCAAGACGAGACAAACTTCCACATCTATTTTCCATGTCAGTCCCCACTCCCCATAGAATCATATAATCATTTTGGTTGGAAGAGACCTCTAAGGTCATCAAGAAGAAATGCAAACGGTTCCTGTTGGCCACAGTTCAGCTCCATGCCAGCCCGATCCCGCAGACGCATCCTGGACAGGGAATGCTGCTGGACACTGAGCCGGCCCTGCCAGCCCTTCCCAACAAGGCTGGGAAATAGTTGTCCCTTGGGAATTTTTAAAGGCAGAGCATCTAAGACAACTGTCCCCGTCAGCATCCACCACTTGCTGGTAGGCTTTGCACAGCCCTGGGGAGCCCGGCGTGGGGCACATGCTCCTTCCTGCGTTTACTCAACCTCTGGCAATTCCTGGCTCTAACCATCAACCACAGGCTGTTGTTGATCGACTACATATTTGTTTCTCCTGAATCACTCAATAGCACAAAGTTTGTGGTTCCTTCCCCACCCTTTGGAAATCCTTCTCAGGCGAGAACAGCCCCTCTCCCCACGCCTTGGCGGCTGTGGCATCGCACGCCGTCTTTGAAAGCCAGAGCAGGAGCAACCATCCTGATCAACGAGCTGACGCACTGCCGCACTCTAAGAAGGCAAACAACAGGTTTTCATTCTGTTTGCAGTTTAATATGCATCTATTTTAATTGCCGCTGGTATCTGAGTTAGATACACCACGGATGACTCACTAGCCTTATAATTCGCTGCGATGCTGCGGTGACGGCCAAACCCCAGCAGCAGCAGGAGCACACTGCAACCTCGCCCCGGGGCACACGCACCAGGTCCAGGGCAATAGGAAGCTGGTAGCATCTTGGGCTGGATGGAAACCATCACATTTTCAAAATTTGCAATGCATCACCTTCACAGGACACAACCCGCCACAGCCCACAATGCATGAGGCTGTGGTCAACAGGGCCCCCCGATGAAACAGCCCAGCAGAGCCCAAAAATGGGATGCTGAAAAATATTAGCAATGAACTTGCACTCTCCCTCAGGAGGCAGTGGGACGTGATGAGATGCTTCGCCCCAAGGGTGCAGCATCAGGTGCCGCAAAGACGCACGGAGTCCTCAGGCCACCTCAGGGGGATGCAGATGGGACCATCTCTCATCCCCTGGACAGGAGGACAGGTAAGCACATGCTGAAGTTCTCACTGCCCAGCAGGGCCTAAGCATGGGCTTAACTTTATATATGTTTAGGGCTCCACTGAATGGACTTGTCCGTTTTGTGTGTATCCAAGCCCTGAAGGTTCAGGCACCTGCAAGACATGAGCACTTCTATTCTGGTCCTCCACATGTGGGTTTATAGCTCCAAAACAGGAAACCTTTGATTCCTTTTTTCCTCCCTTAGCTAGCTAACTGTTAATCTATTTAGCTACAGGAAATGCTCTATGTGAGGGAAGGAGACACCTGAACTACACACAATACTTGGAAACCTCACCGCATCCAGAAACGCCAATCACACTTTCCTTTCGAGTGCAGGACGCTGAGGCAAAGCTTTCCAGTCTCGTTGAAGAGCCGTGGCTGAGCCGGGCTCCGGCGATACACAGCAACACCGGCACGCAAGCGCATCCCTCTCCCCGCACCAAGTGCATCCGGTGCTGCTCCTCGGCAGCAGCCGTGTTGGCAACTCCGACCTCCTCCATGGACCCCCTGATGTCCCAGCAGTGCAGATTCACAGAGAACTCCTAGAATCTGTGCCTAGGCAAAGTCCCCTAGAAAAATCTATCCGCGCTGCCCACCCAAGGAAATCAATGCTTACCTGATTTGCCGATAGAAACTCCTGGGCGTTTTCGTTCATTCCCATGTACATGTTCTCCCCATCAAACTAGAAAGACAAAAGAAAGTTAGAGTTAGTGAAATGTCATCTGCATGCCAGGATTACAGGCATTGCAAATCCTTTCCTGGCTCTTCACGCCAAGATTCCCAGAAAAAAATCCGGAGCTGGTCCTTTAAAACTTTCGAGTGCATATGAGGACACACACATCACTGTTATTGCAATGGGTCATAGTAACGTAGCACATTTATGTTATTTTTTCAGCAAAACAATGAATGAATCACTCCAGTTCAAACAAACCAAACCTGTGCAAAACCACAGATCTCCCCAGCAGCAAAGACCACCCAAACGAAGTTGTTGCTGAAGTTCCCACTAGATCAATCAATCAGCTTTAAAAAGCCAGTTTCCACCGATGGGAATTTCCAAGACAGGCAGGTCCCATTCAGTCCTCTTCCAGACACCTACATACACCCCAACCACCAAAGCAAACCGACACCGGCAATGCAGAAGGTCACGCCAGACCATACAGGAGGGGGTCTCTGTGCCAAGCCTGATTCCCCATCCTGACAGTTTGCTGCTGTTTGCAAACTCTGGCTGCCAGAAGGCACCTTTTCCCCTGTCTCCCCTTCCCCTGCCTGCCCTGCCAGGACTCTGCCTCCGTGGCTGGGCGAGAGGCAGGGCAGCCTGAGCACGGCGCATTCGCCCGTGCCCCTACGGCTCCTGCAAACACGCCTGCCCCCTTCACCCGCTTCTGAACTGCTAATCCACTTATTAGGCTACAAAACCCCCACGGAGAACTGCAAAACTCTTCTCATTAATTAGCTACAGCGGGAGCTTTTCACTTTCTCTGACTTCAAATGAAGGAAAAAAAGCCCTCCAGGATTGTCTCCGGCTGGAAGTACGGCTGGGGCAGTTCTCAAGGCTAAGTTCACAAATTAATTATGGCAATAAAATGGGCTATGCCATAAAACACTCCCGAGACAAGGATGAAGGTTCCAGCTGTGAATGACACCATCTACTTAACAAGGGGCAGAGCCAGCCCTCTTGCCCTTACAAGCCGGATTGTTCACCCCTTGCGTGTCCTCTTGCCCTCTGATACGAAGCTGACACCAGTTATGCCTTAACAGAAATGAGCCATATTAAGAACAATAAAAGAGAAATCTAAATAAAACCAGGTGAAGATTCTCAGCGTAGATTATTAATTACACTTCCATTTCTCAGAGTGCTACAGGATTAGCTATTAAAGTCAGCAGAGTTAGTAAAGCCAAGTGAGGGTAACACAGCTCTGCTCGGCGTCAGAGTGCACAGACACCCTCTAATTGCCAAATGATCCTCTGGGATAGCACAGCAAACCAATTAAAAGCAGCGAAATTAGAGCGGGTATTGTGACACTCATGAACTAATACCGATAGCAGCCGCAGCAGGGTGGAAGGGGATCCCTGTGCGAACGCAGGATTTCATTAAAGCCGTCAGCAAGGCAGGGGCGCAGATGCAGCGAGCATCGGCAGCCCTGCGGGCTTGCCGGGACAAGCGGCCTGGGACAAGCGGCTCTCCCAGAAGCCAGCCGGGTGCTATCCCCTTTAAACTGAATTTCACTCCTCCTGTAAAACGATCATGGGCATAGCCGGCTCCTGCTAACACGGTTCCAGCTGGAGCTGCTGTGCTTCCAGGCGTGGAGACTCCATCAGCTCTACGCCCTAAATATCCCCAGCCGACCCAGCGGAGAAGGCTGAATTTGCAGGAGAGGTGGGACAGTTTGGTGGAGATGCTCAGCCCTGCCGGACCCAGGTTCTGCGGAAGGAGCCGCTCTCCAACTTGGCACGGGCAGCAGCGTGGCTTGGGGGAGATAGTCTTTTTGGAACAGGCAAAATTACAGTCCTGAGGTCTCACTCCAGAGCTCTTTTTAGGAGCAGCCCACCAAAAAACCATCAGGTGGGTGCTGGAGCCTGCGCGGACACAACACGCTGCATGGCACTGCGGGACCCTTACAAGATATTGCATCTTCAGACTGGACAGAGATGCGGCAGGTGAGCCGCACAGGAGCGTCCCAGCAAGTAGCCCTGAAGAGAGAGAAAATATTCCAGTGGGGAAATAGTTCTGTCCATCCCTGGAACCGGCCAGGAATTTGCACTGCAGAGTTACTCTCACATCAGGAAAAGAAGAGCTCTTTCCTAAGTAAAAGCGTTGCCCCTCTGAGAGATTTAAATACACAGCTGATGCACATCCATCCATCTATCCATCCCTCCATGCATCCATCCCTCTCTCCCCTTCCCTTGCAAACACACCTCACTTTTGTCCTCCTCCAGCACAGTAATTTGCAGATCTAGACGAAGACCTGTTTGAAACAGCTTTTCTCCAGAAAATAAAAGTCACCTGGAAATCTACATTCAGAAACCTCCCTTTCACTGGGAGGTCCAGGGCAGGACAAGCACTCTGCTTTCTCTACATCACTCGGTTTGTCAGATTGTATTTTTTTTTAATGTCTTTCTACTATTCCCCTACCTCTGCTCCACACTTTCTTCTGCCCTTGATGCCTTCATAATAATGGTAATGAATCCTGCCTTCAAAATTACTGTGCCTCTGATTGCCAGTCTGAGCAGTGAGCCTGAAAATCAAGACTCGAAATGCAATGGAAACTTTGGAACTTCCCCACTGCTGATTGGATTTTTTTTGCCTCTCCTCCGGGCTATGAGGGTGCAAACAAATTTATTAGAAAGTCTCCCATCAGGATATTTTTTCAATTAGACATTTGCCACTTATACACCAGCCAGGTAGAGCAGATAAGTAATGTGCTCTCCCTCTTCTCATTATTGTTTCGCTACAGAATGCACTTCAAAACAATCAGCCCCATCATTCCAGGTAGATTTACGGCAGAAACAGACATTTTACTATTTCCTTTTGGTTACAAACGCTTCCTCCCTTTTTGCTTTGGTTGAACTCCCGGTGCGTGTCAAGCCTCCCAGGCAGCTCCGCACCCGGGTGCATCCATTCATCACCCTCTGCGCCCCCCCAAACCCATCAAACCTGTACGGAACGACGTGCGCACGCGGAGCGGCGGGTACCATTTTCAAGTCCTAATTTGAAAAGAACATACCCTCCTTGCGGTTGTCTTAATCATCCTTTCGCTCTTTTGTAATTATTTAATTTTTGTCATACTTTGGCTAATAGAAGCAGCCTATTAAACAAACCAGCGGCTGTGGCTAATTCTCGCCCTCTGCCACATGAACCGAGGGCGAAGCCGGGGTGAGCAGGGATCACTCTCTGCTCACAGCACTTCGCATCCAACACGTGGTGTTCGCTTGAAAACCTGGGAAATGCAAACCCTGTGTAGCCAAGTTGGGAAGCTGGGAGAGGTGGGAAAATGTGATTAATTGCTTTTCCTTCATCTGAGACTTGGACCCGTTTTCATCTGACTTGCAGTGGCTCACACTAGCAATGGTTGCCTGCAAGCACAACTAGAATCAAGGACCTCTACTTCCAAAAGGACCCATAAAGCCCCACTTTGCCAAATCCCAGCTCAAACTCGTCTCACCTAACACGCTCAGGACAGAAACAACTCTATTCACCGAATTTTAATTAAAAAAAAATAAAATTAGAGGAAACTGCTCAAATTCCTACCAACTCTGGAAATAAAGGCATGCTCTGTGCCATGGAGAATTTACTTAAAAATACAATTCTTTCACTACGGCTCTTCCAGGGGAGCAGTAGCTGGCACGGCAGCTCCGGAGGCAGAGCGCTGCTGTGTGTCCAGCCGCCCATACAGGGAGCTGAGCGCAGTCTTCATTCAAATGATGTTCTAAGGAGCACTTTTTAAATTTTCATTGCTTTGCCAGACTCACTTTGGTTTGTTATTTTTGTGATACGACGTTATTTTCAAACCTGTAAATGTGCCCAGAGGTCACACGGGTCCCATGGTAGTAAGATGAAAATGAGTAAGAAAAATAAATGCACGCTGCGAGTTGGGACAGACCCCAGAGCAAAGCAGCTGTGTGATCTCCGGCTCTGTGCAAACACAGAGAATAAATGTTTGTTAACTGGGAAGGACCCAGTGGAAAGAAACACAACCTCCTGCCAAGATTCAGAGAAGGTGTTACTTTCTCATGGATGGCACTGCCAGCTTGTACAATTTTATTACGAATCTCATCACATTCTTTTATTTCCTGAGAGTCATGAGCTGAGATGAAAACCTCAACTTTGTAAGAAATTTATTGGCAGCACTCATACCAGGAATGGCTTCAATGACACCTGCAAGATCACAAAAATCTTCCAAACTTCTTATTTCCTTTTATTTCAATTTTTTTAAAGTGTGGTGAGGTTTGAGTTTGGGGTATTTTTTGTTTGGTGTTTTTTTGTTTGTTTTGAGGGGTCCTACCTAAATGTTAACACTCATTGTTGGCAATACTGGACCAGAGCACCTTAACTGCCAGTCCACTGAGGGTTCTGGAGCTTTTAAAAAGCGGCCTGTTAATACAAATCCAGTGGTAACGGAGAGCCATCATCAACACAGAGCTATGAAATGCCCTGTGCAGAACAAATGGATGCTTCCAGTGATTCCTGCTGCTCAGAGCTATAAGCACTTGCCTCTGATTTGCCTCCCTGTGCCAGGACACAGGCAGTGGGTCCCCTCTCAACCCATGACAACCTCACTTCCAGACTGGATGCGCTGGGGATATCACCTTTCACCGGAGATGCTTGGGATTTAGCTGGTTTTGGTGTCCAGCAAGCTACACCTCTGCCACCGCTGGCACCATGACATAGAGTGACCCAGAATAATGCCATGCAACAAATACCTTTAAGTTTTTAGTGAATAAAAGTTAGGCTACAAGAAAACTTGCATAACACAGTCAATGCCATATTTAATACTCCCCATTAAAAAATAAAATTAATTTAAAATTATCGTAGCCCACACGTTGCTGGGGTTTATTTAGCTGCCTC
The DNA here is from genome assembly GCA_013397275.1 of Burhinus bistriatus. Taxonomy (NCBI): domain Eukaryota; kingdom Metazoa; phylum Chordata; class Aves; order Charadriiformes; family Burhinidae; genus Burhinus; species Burhinus bistriatus. The sequence goes on from VYXH01002734.1 coordinate 306,256, forward strand.
CAACAGCACCCTATCCACCATGCCGAAATATAACTCTTCTTTAGAAACTTTTACAGAAGTAGTTTTTTCCACAACTCATTTTTATCAGGCAAGCATTATTTTGAGCAGCATAACCACATGCTGCTGTAACTGCATTTTGGCCACGGCATTTCCAGCCCCACATCCCTGCGAGGCTGCTCCTGCCCAGTGTGAGGCACCCCTGCGCCCCGGGCTTAGCCCTGTGGGCGCGCTGGGCACCCACACCAAACCCGAGCACCCTGATGCCACCAAGGATGGTCTCTGCCAGCGCAACATCTCCACCACCTCCCCGTGATGTGAAATATTCGCTTTGGCCCTGCCCCCGTCAGCGCTGCTGCCTGCGGAGCTGCTGCCGCCGTTTCCTACAGGAGCAATTGAGCATCACGCTGCTTTGGGGAATACATCGCTGAGGTTAGCTGCCTCTCGTTAACTGCAGTTTCCCCATTAAGGTCTTTACACAACCTCTGGCCCAAAGTGATCTACTTAGCGTTATTTATTTGTCCGCGGAAATGCTTGGATAGCCCCTCAGTTGATCCTGTCAAAGAGGGTCAAGAGTTCAGCAACAGATTTACGATGCCCCCCCAGGACCCTCCTGCCAGGAAAGCTCTGCATCTCCGTCCTGGCCACGCTCTGCTATTTGCTCCAGGACAAACGTCATGAAGAGAGAGCACGACACCACAGCAGGCATCAGGGGCAGTACATCCTCTAATGGGTCGCCCAGCTGAGCATCCGCACGAGTCACCTGGGCTTCACGGGGGCTGGGCTCTCCCCACGCACTCAATATTCTCATGTATTATCCTAGGGTAAAATCAGACTGATGCGGATGAAGCCTTAAGGGCTTAAACCATATCTTAAAAAGTGGTTTGGTTGGTTTATTTGTTTTAAGAGCAATTCACAAATAGCATAAAAGCCTAATAACAGTTATTTCTCAAACATATCAGAAGCAGAGAACCTGCTGCAGAGCTGGTGGTGCCAAGGGCTGACCGAGGTACAACAGAGGCTAAAACCAGGTGGGAAAGCCAGGAATGATCTGCACTGGCTTACTCCCTGAAGGAGTTTTCGGTGGTTCCCAAACTGGAGCACGTCCCTTGGAAAGACCCACCTGAGCAGCTCTCACACTGGGATGGCCAGTAGGAAAAAATATAAAACAATCCAACAAAACCCCGAGGAACCCCCATGGCCGAGCAGCATTCACCCATCTGCTCCAAAGCAACACAAGGTTAACACATGCGGTGCACAGCCTACTGCCTCTGCTCCGAAACAAAGAGGGGTGGCAAGGGGAAGGTGCCAGACCAGCAGGTCTGACCCCCTCAGCCTGAAACCATCCGGAGCCGCAACACACCACCGAGGCAGCAGAGAGAGACCCGAGAGGAGGGACGTCGTGCCTCGCAGCCCTCTTCAGTGAAGGGTAAGTACCAGGTACCTAGGGTAAGTACCAAGTACCTAGAAAAGGTGAAATGATCTTTCTGGCTGGACTTCTCACAAGGTTCCTCAAAAAAAAGCTCTAAAAACCCAAACCCAAATTGTTGTGGGACAAAAGGGAAGATCCTCTTGCTCACAGCCAGTGGAAAGATACTCATTAGGTTTTCGCAAGAGGAGGATCATGGACCATGACCCATCTGCACTAAAATCTATCCAGTTCATAATACAAGTGCTCTAGAAGGACTCAAGTTTATTAATAAGACAAAAATTATTCAGGCTAGCCAAAACTGAAAGCCACTTTGAATGGCTTTTCTTTAAGACTCTCGCAGTACTAAGTGGCGGTAAGGAAATGGAAGATTAAATTTAATATCAATAAATGCAAAGTAATGCACTGGAGAAAAGCAATCCTGAGAATACAGACACGACAATGGACCTTAAAATGGCTGTTACTGTCCGGAAGAGAAAACGTGGATTTGTTCACTTCCAACTTTTGCTCAGTCCTTAGCAGCTGCCAAAAACGCCATTCAAGTTTTAGAAGCAATTAGGAAAAGAACAAAGAATAAAAGATCAAACGCTATTTTACAATCTGTGCAGTTGGGAGAAGGAGAGAGGGCAATCGCAGGGAGGATCCAAGGTGCGGAACGACGAGGAAAAGAGGTCACAGATATAGAGGGACTCGACAGAGATGTACACAAAGTCATGGGAACAGGGAATGGCTCTTCTCTGGTTCTCACAGCCTAAAACCAAGGAGGCAGACATTGAAATCATTAGCTAGTGGAACTAAACACCTTCCAGAGAAGTTCTTCATACCCAGCAGCAAAACCTCTTGCTGCAGGCTGCTGTGGCCTAGAAGGATCCAGAATAGCAACTGGACAAATTAGAGGGGAATAGTAAATCCAAACCATGGAGCTCAAGAGGGCCCTGAGGTGTGGGCTGCTGGAAGCTCTGTGGGTAGACGTAATCTCGTTAGATCTTAGGAAAAACATTTTCCAGCATGTGGGTGGTCAAATATTAGACCACAAGGTTGTGGGATCTCCATCCCTGGAGATAGTCAGAGCTCCGCTGAACCAGGTGCTGTGCAACCTTGCCTGGTTGGCCCAGCTTTGCTTGAGGAGGCTTGAGACACGCAGAGATCCCTCCCGACAGGCAGTATTTGGGTGCTTCTGTACTATGTGATCACACGATGCTTACCCAGGCAGCCACACAGACCTCTACCCCAAGAGTATTTCCAGCATCCCCTTTTATTCTCCTGTACTTGAGGCTGGAGAGATCTTGAATGCCACCACTATTCAAGTGACAGCATCCATTTATCTAAGAGACTGGCTGGTTTTCTGTGAATGCTGCACACAAAATTATTGTTATTACATTATTTGGGGGGAATGAGGACTTAAACTCATTTACCTGGACCTTTCAGAGCCTGCAAAGGAGTTTAAGCTCTTCACATACACACACAAAAAAATCTATCCACTGAAAGCTACAGGGAGCAGCAGAATTTAGTCTTAAGACTGACATGGAAATAGATTAATTTTTTTTCCCATTTCATATTCTAATTACAATTCTTCTCCCCCTACTATTTTCCGTTCTCATTACAGTCTTAAAATTGCTCTGCAAATTCTGTACCTTATTCTGCTCTTCCTACCATCTTTGTCATGGAAATGAGAAACAGAATGTATAAGCATGAAAATATTGCCGAGATCAAAATTCTGCTTAACCCTTTCACATGCGACTCCAAAAAGAACCGAAAGCAGCACAGACCAACTAATCCTCCATCCAGCCTCCTCTCCCTCTCCCAGCCACAGCAAGGGAGAAGAACGATGCTCAGAGACATGCACTATTAATTTAAAGGCCAAAGTTGCTCACACTCACACCTCCGCTGTGCATGGAGGAGGGGCGGGTTTTTTAAACATAGCAGGTTCTGCCCCTGAGGGCAGACCTTGATCTGATACGCTTTGATCATATTCAGATGATTGCGTTTAGTTTTTAGCTTGCAGCCTGCCGAGCAGCCCGAGGTAAGGCTGGCTGGGAGAGGTGTCGCCCGGTGCTTCGAGCAGCCCCGGTGCCCGGGAGATGTCCATCCTCCTCCTTCTCTCCTGCAGTGCAGGCAGCTCACCAGAGCTGCAGCTTTGGCCACACCAAACCCTTCCCAATTTCACGCAAAGTTTGGGCATAGAATCATAGAATGGTTTAGACTGGAAGGGACCTTCAGGATCATCCAGTTCCAACCCCCTTGCCATAGGCAGGGGCAGAGACACCACCAGACCAGGTTGCTCAAAGATCCGTCCAGCCTGGCCTTGAACACCTCCAGGGATGGGGCAGCCACAGCTTCTCTGGGCAACCTGGGCCAGTGCCTCACCACCCTCAGGGTGAAAAATTTCTTCCTGAGATCTAATCTAAATCTCCCCTCTTCCAGTTTGAAGCCATTACCCCTCGTCCTATCACTGCATGCTCTTGTAAAAAGTTCATCTCCAGCTTTCCTGTAGGCCCCCTTCAGATACAGGAAGGCTGCTATAAGGTCTCCCCGGAGCCTTCTCTTCTCCAGGCTGAAAAGGAGGATTCAGCCTGGCATGGATGGCATGGATGAGGGAAACAGGCTGTCTGGGAGGTGAGGAGCCTGCCCCTCCTGACACCCCCCCTTCCCAGCACAGCCCTGCTTTCACCCAGGACCTCTCCAGCCCATCGCTGACCGCGCTCAACGCTCATTATTTTGCAAGATACGATCGCGCCGATGTAGCTGCAAGGCTCGGGCATGTACATCACTTCCTTTTTGAAACCAAACAACAAGCACATCCTGCATTGTTTATCACACTTACGCAGGTGCTCGAGGAGTTGATCTGAAAAAAAAAAAAAAAAATTAAAAAAAAATAATATACTGGGCCCTGACTAAGCTGCTCCTTCTCCCGTCAGCAGCTGAAGGACCCGGAGAGCTGAAGGCAGCAGCTCGTGCTGCCGGTGCCTGCTGCCCTCTGCGCTGCTGGGGAGGGAGGCAGGTAAATGAACGCAGCGCGTTTCCTGGCACCGGGCTGGTGCGCAGACGGTCTGAAACAAATACAGTAAGTGATAAAGAGACTTCACTGCGCCGCCTGCTTCACCGGTGATGCTGGTAATTCACAGGAAACTAAGACAGGCAGAAAACATACAAAGATCTAAAAGAAGCCACAAAGGGTCGGTGCAAGGAACGGTGCCAGCGTCAAAAGGCACCTAGAAACATTGTTTTTTCCAAGACAAAACCTCAGGGTTGAGATAAAAATAGAGCTTGTACCTGTCTGCCTCAGAAGCAGCCACCAGCGTGGCTCTGCTCTGGAAGCCTGTCATGGACGTGCTGATTTCGACACGAGAGCAACAGCCCTCGCTGCAACCAGAGGCATCGCTGGAGAGGGGCTACACGCAGCCACCAGCACCAGAACAGCGAGGGAGCACTTGGGAAGAAAGAAACTTTAAGCCTGAAAGTTTTCCCGTCCTATAATTTTGTGCCCCTGGCCCAGGGAGCGAGCAGGGACCCTGCACGGGCAGCGATGTTTGGACGCACACCCCAGCGCAGGGCTGGGAGCAAACGCCTGGATGGAATAAAAGCAACGGACGGACTAATAAAAGCAATTCACCGGCGTGAGCGAGGAACCCAAGAGCTGCTGCCACCGCGGCCCCACGCCAGCGGTCGCTGTGGTTACCTTGGCTCTGACGTACACGCACAGCACCGGAATAATTTTGGAAATCTCTATTTATCTTTTCCCAACTGCAAAGTAAATAAATAAATAAGCACACAAGTGCACGTCGCAGAGCGGAAGGGAGCTGTCGGAGGAGCGATGCGGAGATTGCTTAAAGCTGTTAACTTTTTAAGACCACGAATTATGCTTCGGATCCCAATGCCTTGTTGAGAGCTGTACAGGTTAACAACCCAGCTCCCAAATGTCTCCTAACTCACTCCAGTAATTCACAAAATCACAGGTCCTACTCAATCGCCATTCAAGAAGAAAAACAGCAACTTTGATTCTCTCTCCAGGCACTGTTCCTTCAGCAAAGCCAGTCTGAAGCACAGCCCAGAGCGCACACTGTTCACCTGCAAGCACAGCCGGGTCCTTTGCTAAACACTTCCATCATTTGAAGCTTTGCCCACTAGCGAGAGCAAAAGCACTTTCCCCCCTGGAATTCAAGATCATGTTTGGGGTTTTTTTTCTGTTGCAAAGCGTAAGGGAGAAGAGTAATCGATTTTCAAGACAACTTTGGTGAGAATGGGGAGCGTTACGCAAAAACAGCTAGTCAGGAGGGGAAAAAAAATAATCAGAGAGCTTCCACACTAGTCATTTAGATAATAGTTTCCAACACACAAATATTTGGCACCGGTGAAAACCTGCCTTCTGTGGTTCTGCGCTCAACTGCGTATGCAAATAACTCTTGCAGTGGTAGATAGCATGACTTGCAAAAAAAGGGGCTGACAAAGTACAATCCATTTCACAATTTTACCTTAGATGTTTGGATATGTTCATGATTAAAAACAAAAAACAAAACACTAATGAAAAATGAGATCACCTTTAAAGATTAAAAAAAAAAACAAAACAACCCAAACCCAAGGATGATAGGAAGGTACTTTCTGAAATTACATCCTGGAAGTCTGGGAGTGTTTTCACTGCCCACTTTTCATACAGCTGTACAGCACTCGGCATTTTTCCCTCTCTTATTTGGCCCTGTCTTATTTAAATCAGACTCCACGTGCATCTTCTGTAAGTGTTTTCACATCACCTAACCAGATCCTAACCCTGGTGAGAGTCAGGAAGGTCCAACGTAAACAAATAATAAAGACTAATGCAGCACACAGCTCCCCGGGTCAGAGGGACGGCTTTTACCCCACCAGCATCACGTCCCTGTCATTCTTTCTAAACCCACACAACCAAACTGACAGGGACCACTCATGACCTCAATGTGTATTTTGATGCACACAGGACAAGGGTGAGCTCACCCCGGCACGCTCCGTCACCACGCCATGGGAAGGATGCGCAGGGGAGCCCAAACTCCTGTGCGGAGGCTGTCGGGGAGCAGAGGGACTTTACCCAAGCCTCCTCACTCTTCAGGTGAAAGTCTTGATAACAGATGAAAGTAGGCTTGGAGGTGGTCAGATTTCAGATCCCTACTCTGCCAAAAAGAGCACATAGGCTTCCTTTTGACTATGCTCATGAGAGGGAGAGGAGAGGGACTTTTTACAAGGACATGTAGTGATAGGATGAGGGGTGATGGCTTCAAGCTGGAAGAGCGGAGATTTAGATCAGATCTCAGGAAGAAATTTTTCACCCTGAGGGTGGTGAGACACTGGCCCAGGTTGCCCAGAGAAGCTGTGGCTGCCCCATCCCTGGAGGTGTTCAAGGCAAGGTTGGATGAAACTTTTAGCAACCAGGTCTAATGGGAGGTGTCCCTGCCCATGGCAGGGGGTTGGAACTGGATGATCTTGAAGGTCCCTTCCAACCTAAACCATTCTATGATTCTAAATAACCCGGCCCCTGGGGCTGCCCTACCCACACCATCCCATGGCCATAGGAACAGCAAAACCCTGTGAGGCAGCAGTTAAGGCAGGTTGGGAAGGTGCAGACATGCTCGCTCGGGGCTTGGGCACTCATTGCTGCTGCGAAGGTGAAGGCTGGAGCCAGGATCCGCCCGTGGAAAGGGAGACAACCCCCAGCTTCACAGACGTCGCATGCATGAAGCTGTGAACGCGGCCCTGGTGTTGCAACTTCACGCGCTGGAGACTCAAGACATGCAAACCCATGGTTTTACAGAAGCTGAAGCTCAGTGACATTTCACACGGGGCAATAAAGCCACATCGGAAAGGTACCTCCACCATTACCACATCCTCGTACGTCCTGTTTTATGAATTCGGTTTGTCAAACAAAGCTGTTGGGCTGCATTTCCAGGAGGCTGTGCACATAACGCCCCGCCACCACATCACCCTGGCCTCGGTTCCCTACCGGGTCCATGCGTTGTACCCAAAGCTTCATTCCCAACCTCAACTTCTGGTTATTAAAAAAAACCCCAAACCCAAAAAACATCAACAAAACACCCCTCCCAAGCACTTCTAATTTCAGTTCTTTTCTTTTCAAGACCTCTCTCTGTTCACCTCGTTAATCTTTCCAGCAAATTTTACTGCCGCGTAACTTTTTTTCATTAGGGTGAGAAGGTAGTTTGTGCTTACTGCAGCCAAGCTGGCTTCAGGTTTACTTGTTAAAATATACACCTTAGCACTGAAAATTCTCAGTCTTAAAAAGACAGTTGAAAACTCATTAAAATTAATGAAACTAATCAGAAAGAGGCACCTCTGATGATTATTATGCCCCCTCCTCAGTGTAAATAATTGAATAGAGATGTTATTATTACTATTATTATTATTATTACTATTATTAACCCTAACAAGAAGTTTAAAGCACATTGATGAGAAAGAGAAAAAGCAGCCAGAAAAATTGCCCGACTAATTAATGCCTTAAGTAAAAATAAACAAAGGGAGTCTTCCTGATTTTAGCAAAGTCCTGCCTTTTTCCAAGCAGTTAAAAGCAAGACTGACAGCTTTACAGATAGGAAAATGGGCAGATAAGATAAACACGCACAATACAAACTTGTCCAAAGCTTTTACAGTTATTCTCTGCACCACTTCCAGCTCACTGAATTACAGTATTACTATAGATTTGCAGAAAAATTATCTTTTATCTCAGCTTCTTTTAAAGCTATTTGGCATTTGCTAGTATTTTCTATTATAAATCTAATTGCAGATTCCAAACAGACAAGGGCTCATTAAGCCTTAATTATGCACATGTTGTTTTCAACAAACATTTTCATTTGGACTGCTGTGAGCTGTAATTGTTCAGAAGGCACCGCAGCCTCCGATTACCCACTTTCCTGGGATGGCAAAAGCTACTTTCAAGTAGGTCACGGCTCGGCTGGACAACCAATTTGCAACCTGTGGAGTTTGGGCTGTGCCGTTCCAGCGGAAATGCCGGTAGGGCAGCATCGCCGGATGCTGACAGAAGCAGCCGGGATGCTCCCTGTGCCGGTACCTGCCTGCGCTGAGCCCTGCTTGCAGGGTGAACCATGCCCGACTCGAGCAAGTGGAGGGAAGCAGGGGGGAGCCCTGGGCGTGGGATGCGAAACGGGGCATGGCCACCCTTCCCAGGGAGCAAAGCCAGCGGACACGATGTGCAAACAGCATGTGGAAGTGCTGCTTGCCTTTGGCCGTGGCTGGGATGCGGGATTCCTGCTTGGGTACCTCCAAGGATGCCACCATCTCAGCTCAGCATGTGCGCATGTTCTGCCTAACAGCTGGTTTCCAGCCCAACGTCAACCCTCGGTCCTCGCCAGCCCCATCGCGCAGCATCGCCACAACCACCACGGGACAAAAACATTCAGTCCATCCAAAACTATATGGGGGTGGAAGGTAGCCCTCTTCACTTCTTGTTGGAGCCACGGTTACGTTTGCACTCCGAAATAAGAAGTAACCCACATGAACAGCCAAGCTTTTCTTAGAAGTTCAGACTTCCTTCTAACAGCACGAAAGTCGCATCTGCTCAGACTGCAGCAGCCTTAACAGAGCTGGTGTAAGCTGCAGGGTGACAAGATCGAGGTCCTGGGTCCTCCCAACCTTGGTCCTTCCAAGTCCACCCACCCCTGTGACTCCCAGGCTGCAGTGCCCGGGTTGGCAGAGTGCCATCCCATCTCTGGTGAAGAGACTCATCGCGTGCAAACCTCACCAGCCACCCCTGAGCCTCTTTAGGGGAGAAAAAGCTCCTTCTGATATATAATTTCCCACCTAATTAAGGGTTAGGGCTCCAAAGGTAGGCTGCAGGCGCTGGTTGCTGCCAGACCCAGGAGCTGCTGACATGTTTTGGCACTGCTGGAAACAGCAAGGTGTTAGTACAGTCGGTGTTGCAACTCCTAGCCTAAAATCCTGCCGGCCGGGTATCCAACATACTATCTCAGGACAAGAGAGGTGGCCAGAAAAGGCATAGTTTCTTTAAGAAATCAGTATCCCCCTTCTTCACGTTTCTTTCTCTCTTCTGAGGATAGGAGACGACAAATTCTCTGCCATGTCCCAAAGACTCATGTTGCACTGTTAGAAGGAAAATGTGTCAGAGTAAGCATGAAACCTTATGGCCTTGCCCTTGAAAAAGACAACTTTTCAAGCAATAGTTTGACCTAGAAAGGTTTTCTAGGTCATTTTGACTTGGCATGTATATGTCTGACCTACTAAATCTAACACAATAAAATCACAGGGTTCATTTCAACCTGTCGGTGTCAGATCATTCATAAATTCAGATGCACTATTTACAAAACTGCTATTCATATATTCACAAATAAGGTCTCGCTAGGCTCCTTCTGGCAGGGAAGTATTTGCCCTGTTCAACATTAGCTCGTGCTGACGAAGGGAAAATATAAAAACTCCCCTGACAAGCTGAGTTCCCACCTTTCTCACACAGCCCTTCCCCTCAAATCACAAGGATTTATGGCTGCGTTACCCCTTCCGCTGCTGCTGAAATTCCCCAAAATGCCCCGCTGCTGGTTTTGCCATGGGGTGGGGACCCCAATGACCTGGCCATTCTCATTTGTGTGGGTGCAGCCCACTAATCAGCACAGCTGCACTAACGAAGCAAAGGAAAACATTAGCCGCTATGGAGATCCTCATGCTCCAGTACCCTGCATCCCTCCTGTGAAGCCACAGGCGCGGCGGTGACACTGGAGCTGCCACCAGAATGGCCCTGAAGAGTCCAGCATGGGCTTTGCAAGAGAAGGAAAAGCTCGTGCTCGGCCCGCTGGGACACAGAGAGGAGATGCACCTCAGTGGTGGCAACTGCAATCACCTCCTGCTCTGGATGGCAGTCACGGCTCCTGACATCAAGGGGTGTTCTTAAATCCAGTTTAGTATTTATTAATTCCAGTACATAATCCAGGCAACGCCTGTTAAAGGAACGACTGAGAGTTATTATGGAGTATCGCTCTCCATGTTTGTGTGGGTCTGGGTGTCAGAGCAGCTTTATCCTCCACCTTCCGCAGAGAAGCGGACGTCACCTGAAGAACCAAAGTGGAACCAAAGTGACTCCAGGGCCAGGTTCTTGCAAGCATCCCTCCTTGTCATGACGCATTTCCCACCGGCACACTTGAGGGGTGCTGTGCACTGATCCACAGCCGGTTTCTCTCCAGATCCGCAATGCTTTCAGCCCCAGCATGGATCCTGGCCCTGAGCACACTTGCAGCCAACACCTTCAAACACAGGCTGTAAGGCCAGGTACTGTGAAAAGCCTGAGGAGCTGGGAATGTGGTCCCACCGCACACCTCCCAGGCTGTCCACCCCGTTTGCACCAGCTGGGCCAAGCAGCAGTTACTGTCCCATAACTGGTGTGTTCACGGCATTGCCCCAGCCCAGCCAGGCACCAGAAGGACTTTACCAGGCACTGCACCAAGGGACAAACCCTTCTGCAAAGAGCTCACGCTCTTATTTTGGAGACTGATTCTTAGCTGCTGGTCAAAACCAGGACAGGTAGGGTGATTAGGTGTGCTTGCACAGGGGACAAACAGCACCATCTACCTCTTCCTTGGTTGCAATTTTTTCCTGAGCCACAGGATCAGGAATGTATCTCCACAGGCACATCCAGCTCAGGAAGGCTGGAGCCACCAACCAAAGAGCCAACAAAGCAGCAGTGATCTGCACAGTGTTGCCATGAAGCATGGCCTTCACAGGGTCAAGGTACGGGTAGGAAAAGCTGGTTTTCCTTCCTTGCCATAGCAGTGTGGCAGGAGAGGGACCTCCTTCTGCACGCCACCCTGCAAGTGTGTAAATGTGGAGATAGGAACATGCCAACAGATCTGACCAGCAGAGCTGCACCTAATCCTACTGCTCCCCAAATCCTTGGGATGCCCATCAAGGGCACATGAGGGATGGGTACCACCTCACAGGCTTCCCTGGCTGGGCTGCTCAAAGCCTCGCAAGGGGTGATGTGGTCCTTCTGCAGCAGGGAAGGATGCGCTGCTGAAACAGATCATGACATTACACCTCCAGACCCGAGCTTTTAATGAGAGGATACTCAAGTTCAGCTTTGATGACTCACAGGGTCCATTTGAACCACATGTTTCCAGACACTGGGAACCTCTACTCAGGTCTTCACGGTGCGTAAGTCACACACCTAAAAAAAATAAATCACATTTACCAGCAAAAGGAGATTATTCTCCCATGCCTTCCCCAAAAGCATTTAGTAGGGGAAAGTGATTTCCACCGAACACTCTGCATCCCAATTCTGGAAGTCACACCAAGATTTCAGGCCCTCCAGTGGATATGTTTCATTTATATTTCAGCCGCACGTCTATAAAAGATACGATTTTTTTTTCCACTTTCAAATTTTTCATAACTGTTAAGACAAAGAATCCTCCTTGTTCTGAACCTGCAGGGAGCAGCAGGAATTATGCCAGTGCCACATGCTACGTGGTACAACAGCCACAGACTGTGCTTCGGTTAAACTCCATCACATCGATGAAGGTTTTCTTTATTTGAGTTTGTATTATAAAGATTTAAGCATCCTGGAGAGATGAAAACACTTCATTTTTTTACTGCCTGGCCATAATCTCTTGTTTCCCTCAGTTGCCCTGCAACCTGTCCCTCTGCAATCCTCTAACACTACATGTGCGGCATCTTCTCCACCTGCTAATTATAGGCTCCATTGTACCAGATAATTCAGCCCCAGCAAGGCTGCAGGGTGGTTATGTACTGCCAGACCGCGTTTTGCTGTTGACTATAAAACCAGAAGAATTAATCACCTTCTCTAGTTGGTAAGTGGGACTGGACACTTGTGTGCTTACTGGAAAGGAAAACGGGTTTGGTTCCTTTAAACAAAACATAATAAATCTCCCAAAGAGCAGAAAGCTCATAGTTTGTATTTCTTGAAAAACACTGTATTAACATATTCAGTGTAAAAATATACATATAAATCTTTGCAAGGCATAGGGGAAACAACATGCAACATGGTTGGATCTGAAGGAAGCTGCGAGTGCTGACGCAGGCAACCCTCAAGCAAACATTTTATGTGCAAATCGCATTTACCTTTGCTGCCTGCCGGGGCTGTAGTTTTAGTCCACGTGGAGATATTTACTGCAGGCAGCAGAGAAACCATAATTTTGCTACATTCCATCCATCCATCCATCCATCCATCCATCCATTTCTTTGGTCTCAGAGCAGCCTGGGACGTGCTGCCCACCAACCCCTGCCTGCACCCGAGAGCCCCCGACCCAGCACGACACCTGAATGTATTTAATTATTTTCCTCTGAATTCAGCAATCAGGCTCACGCTCTCCCTCCAGGGGAGTTTCTGCTCTCCCACCACTGCTAAGCTGTGGCATGATCAGCCAGCGAAGAGGATGGCATCAGTTGCACCGCTCTGCCCTTCTCTGAGGCTTCCCAGCCGGGGTCTTCAGCGACCCTGGGGGAGAAGGACTGGGGCAGCACTGGGGCACAGGATCTCCGAATTCAGACCAACTACCCCAAACATCCCATCAGGACAACACTTACGGAAGCATTTTATCAACAGCTTAAGCTCCAGCTTAGGCCACAGCGAGATCGTTTTTAGCTTTTCCTCTCTGAGTACAGCCCTCGAGCTACTGGGTCAAAGCAACAGGGAAACCCCAATTCCAGCATCTCCAGCCCAAGGCGTACGCCAGAGCCGAGCTCTGCTGTGAAATACAGGAAACTTCAGCTTGGGGCAAAGAGCATGTCCCGAAATAGATACACCGTGAGCAGGGAAGAGGGAGGACTGACGGCCAAGTGACAGAGAACCACAACCCGGGCAAGCAGGAAGCATGCTAGGAGGAGGAAGCTTTGGCAGAAGACCTCACTGGGACCGCAGGAGACACGGGGAACACAAAGAGACTGAACAAGTGAGTTTGCAGCAGCCTTCTTCCCCCTCTGCCTCCGAAAGCACAGAGGAGATACCTGTATTAACTTCTTTTTAAGTACTAAAGAGATGGTCAGGGACGAGACAGCAGAAGAGGGGATGGATTGGATAATTCCCAAGGATATGTGTCCCTACTCGCTGCTGGGGCCAACAGCAGCTGATTTGTTCTCTGTGTGATGCCCAGCCCCAACATCTCAGGACTGCTTGGGCCAGTGAGGGCATTAAGTAAAAAACTTCTAGTGGGCATTAGCCTCTCCGTTATCTCCATATCAGACCCAGCGACAAGCCCTGAGTGAGGTTCCTGCATGCACAACTCACGGCTGATCTCAAACAACAGCTAAAGAACAGGGGAAAACACAGCTGGCAGCAGAGCTGTCCAGGAGCTCAGTCTATGGTCCCCTAGAGAAGGCGAGCACAGATTTGTTCAGTCTGCAGATACACGAGGATTAAGACATTGGCTCTTTCAGCTCCCAGACGAAGGTAAAGCAGTGTCCCGTTGCTAGAAGTCGAAACCTATCAACGATATTGCCCAACAGTCCCAAAGGAACCTATAAAATGTCACAGGTACAAAATCACCAGCAAAATCAGCCACTCTGCAGAAGATCTCCAGGTTGGCAAATGCTACATCTGTCCCTAAGAGAGACTCAAAGCAATCCTGCCAATCGGGACAACTTAAGCCTTAGTGTAGGGTGAGAAAGACTGGTGACAACGAACCAGACCCAAAGGAGGTGTAAGATATCCCAACGGCCTCGTGCTGTAGCAAACGGCATGGTGCTTCCCAGAGGGGAAACGGCACTTCTCCCGCAGCCCGCCCTCAGTGACCGAGGGTTATGGGAGAACTGGCTGCTCAGGCATGTTGACATTTCCCAAGTTTTCTTCTCAGAGGTCTCGAACAAAGATGTAAAGCTTTGAACCTACCTCAATTCGAGCTTCGACCCATTTCAATAAAGGTGCATTTTCTTTGCACCAACTTCCACTGGCGTGGATGCTCTCAACTGAAATTTCATCTAAATACAGTTGTTCTGTGAGGAACTGACTTAAGATTAAATTAATTTAAGACTGATCTCAACTGCGTGAAGAGTTCCCATACTGAGCTGTGCTTCGGTTTAACCAAACTGGGGTTTAGATGTGGGTGATGCCATATGCAGACCTGACGCTGCTGAGGGCCATGACAAGACTAAGCAGGCGACTCGTTTTTCAAGACAGAAATAATTAACAACACACCAACGGAAGTATTTAACCAGGTCTCCTGTTGCTTAATATCTTTATTAATGACCTGGAACTAGGCTGCATTGTGAAACAAAGTTTGCAGATGAAAAGAACGTTATTTAGATTAAGTACAAATGAGGAAATCTTGGGAATTTCGGAGCCACCTAACCAAGCAGAAGACAACATCAGAGCAGGAGAAACCCCACACTGACAAATGCAGAACAGTCCATGAAGGAAGGAGCAGTTTGAAATCCTTCTAGACTTTAGCAGGGTTTAAATTAACTGAACATTAAGTGATAAGACCAACCACCACATCAACCGCCCCATGCAAACCTCTACTGAAAGCACAGCAATATCAAAATGATAGGGTGCAAAAATAACAGGTCAGAAAATAATAGAGAAAATACCATAATGTTGTTATCCAAACTGTCAGCACATACTTGCTTCAGGTGCTGAATTCAGCTCCACCCATCCCCTTCTCAGAGGACAGAGATGGGAAAACAAGGGTGGAAAGATGGGAAAAGAAGGCCCTAGGGCAACAGAGGACATTTGAAACATGGAGATATTTCATGGAAGAAAAATGGAAAAGACTCCATTTTGCCAAAAAAAGGAGGTGGAAGAGACCTGATGATGACATACAAAATCATTGTTTCTGGCAAATGGCTCGATGCAGGGATGCGAGAACAGCGCAGGGGCTGTTCCCGTGCTCCCCTGGGAAAGTGCGGTGGTGGGACCCCCAACGCGCAGGGAAAAACCGCTCTAATCCTGCCTGAAAAGGGCTCATTTAGAGGCTATCTATCTTCTCACATGTAAAATACAGATAATCGTGCTCATCTCCAGCACAGCAGAGAGACATTTCATGATGCTCCTGCGAGGAGGGAAGCATGCGCGCCCGCTGGAAGGAGAAACGCTCTGCAAGCAAAATCGTGTCCTGCCATTTCAGTTCCGTATCTCCAAATAACAAGTTTTGTAACACAGGCGCAGCTCCCACTCGGGGCTGGGTCAGAGGCGCGATTCATAGCGAAACAAATCAAGGCTTTGATCACTGAAAGCAGAATTTCACAGCATGCCAAGGTAAAAAAATACTTATTTATCTCAAAGCAGAAGATAATACTTATAGGAAAACAAAAGGGGACAAATTCACCTCTGCCTTTAGATTTGTATGTATGAGAAGTTTCATTCCCCCTGCCTAAACAACCAAAAAAACCCCCACAGTGTTTTCAGGACGGTTCATTTCAGGGCACTAAAATCACATTCTGAGCCGAGAAGCATGAGAAATTTGTAAGCACTATAAACCCATCCCCGCTTTGGGTTGTTTTGGGGGCTTTGTTTCCACAGCTCTTTCCTGAGCTTCAAGGATACCAAGCGATGGTGCACCTCAGCTGCCTCAACCAGGGGGGCAAAGCCTGGCTGGGGGGGGAGGGGAGCAAATCCAGGCACCCAGCAAGGAGACATGAAATCCCACCATGAGGTCCAGCCTCCCGGTGCTCAGTTTCCCCCATCCCAGGTGCAATGGAGCAGCACACGGTACTCGGGGACCAGGTAGCTGCTGTGCGCCAGAACGGTTTCTATAGTCAGGTTAGGGGCTGACCTGCTGGAAAGCAGCTCAGTGGAATGGGACACGGGAGTCCTGGTGGACAACAGGATGACCACGAGCCAGCAATGTGCCCTTGTGGCCAAGAAGGCCAATGGCACCCTGGGGTGCATCAAGAAGAGCGTGGCAAGCAGGTCAAGGGGAGGTCATCCTTCCCCTTTCCTCTGCCCTGGTGAGGCCGCACCTGGAGTACTGTGTCCAGTTCTGGGCTCCCTGGTTCAAGAAGGACAGGGAACTGCTGGAGAGGGTACAGCAAAGGGCTATGAAGATGATTAGAGGACTGGAGCACCTTTCTTATGAGGAAAGGCTGAGGGACTTGGGTCTTTTTAGTCTGGAGAAGAGAAGGCTGAGGGGGGATCTCATCAATGCTTACAAATACTTAAAGGGAGGGCGCCGGGAGGATGGCACCAGTCTTTTTTCAGTGGTGCCCGGTGATAGGACAAGAGGTAATGGGCACAAACTTGAACTTAGGAAGTTCCATCTAAACATGAGGAGGAACTTCTTTCCTTTGAGGGTGGCAGAGCACTGGAACAGGCTGCCCAGAGAGGTGGTGGAATCTCCGACTCTGGAGATATTCCAAACCTGCCTGGATGTCATCCTGTGCAACCTGCTCTGGGTGACCCTGCTCTGGCAGGAGGGTTGGACTAGATGGTCTCCAGAGGTCCCTTCCAACCCCGGTGATTCTGTGGTTGCACCAACAATGCACAAAAGATGAGCAGAAATCCTGGGTGTACTGCGTCGTTCTTTGTCTTAGCATCACCGATGAAGTAACCAGCAGCAGAAATTCCTTCAAAAGTGATAGCACAGGTCACAGCCCTGCCAAAGCTGTTCACCAAAACACCAGCTCCACCACCCCCCCAGCCTGTGGGACAGGACAGACCTCTGCACACCACTAATGTGGTCAAGGGACCAAGAGGGAAGGTTGTTAACCGCTGCTCCCTCCTTGGATGCATCCAGCACTGGTGCTGATGGCTGCAGGGCTGGGCAAGGTGTGGTCAGGCTCCTGCAACCCACCGGGGTGAGGAGCAAGGGCTGAGCCATAGCAAAGAGACAAGAGGGCCAGAGCCCCTCTGCTGTGAGGACAGGCTGAGAGAGTTGGGGTTGTTCAGCCTAGAGAAGGCTCCGGGAAGACCTTAGAGCCCCTTCCAGTCCCTAAAGGGGCTACAGGGAAGCTGGGGAGGGACTCTGCATCAGGGAGTGGAGCCATAGGACGAGGGGGAACAGTTTTAAACTGGAAGAGGGGACATTTAGATTAGATATTAGGAAGAAATTCTTTACTCTGAGGATGGTGAGACCCTGGCACAGGTTGCCCAGGGAAGCTGTGGCTGCCCCATCCCTGGAGGTGTTCAAGGCCTGGTTGGACGGGGCTTTGAGCAACCTGGTCTAGTGGGAGGTGTCCCTGCCCATGGCAGGAGGGTTGGAACTAGATGATCTTTAAGGTCCCTTCCAACTCTAACCATTCTATGATTCTAGGAAGAAGTGAGGCAAAAAAACCCAGGTTTTGGCTGTTTTGGCCAGGTTTCCTTCCCCTCCTCCCCCTTTCCCCCACTGCAATAGCTCTTCCACCTTCACCCCAACACCTTGCAGCAAAGCAAGCCACAGCAGCTGGGCTTCACCCACCTGACAAGAGCAAGGGCGAGGGGCAGGAGGAAAGGAGCTGCGTGACAGAGCTCCAGAGAGCTGAGGCTGCTGGCTGGCTGCTGGTTATTCACGGTTGCATGGATTGCAGGCAAACCCACCCCTTCCATAGCCTGCTGCAGTCCTAGCAGCCTCCTGCCAACTTTGGGTCCAACTTTCCATTAAGCAGTGACTTGAGTATTTGTAACAGACTCTTCTGTTTGGAGGTGAAATTTTGCAAAAACAACAAAAACAACAGCAACCGCAGGAGAAAAAAAAAAACAAAAAACAAAAAACAAAAACCCAAACCAACAATGCACCAACACCCCAACGAAGCAGCCCCAAGCTCAGAGACTGTTTGGCTCTGCAGCAGGTGAAAGCAAAGGCCATGTTTCCAAAAAAAAAAAAAAAAAAAAAACAAACAAAAAACAAAACCATCTTTTCNAAAAAACCAACAAAAAACCAAACCACCAAACGACCCACCCCTGTCATTCAAATGGTATTTGAAAGTGAATGAGAATGCCAACCAATCATCAACGCCCCGGCAGGATTCAAAGAACAATATATCCAAACCTCAGTGCTGTGGCCAAGAATATATTTGCAATGCAGGAACACTACAGCAGCAGCAACAGAAGCCGTTTGCAAGAGTAAATGAGGTTATTTTGGCAGCAGAGCGGATGTAGCAAACAAGCCACTTTAACTGAATATGGTAAACAGAGATGGAGTGATTAGAGCAAGAATGAATGTAATAGGGTTGTGAGTTGCTTTGAATTGCCTTGACTGACCACAACATCTGATAAAACCAATGGAAAAAGTTCTGGTTTCCTCTTGCTTATAATTGATTATCTTACGGAGATCTACTGTGTTATATATACATACACACACACACTCACAGCCCTCTGAAATTCAGTTACTTGGCGATGCTGCCAGAAATAACGCAGAGCAGGAACAGTTAGATGTTATTTATTTTTGTCTGGGGTCAAAGCCCTCTCCCAAAATAAAGCACCTGGGAGGTTTGCTTTGAGTAGCCGAGATGTAACTGCTCTGGTCCATGCACAACCAACACAGCTCCTTACTTGCTTTTAAGACAGGGAGGGAATAATCCCTGGTGGGGGGGAGCATGCTGCGTGCCATTAACCAGGTCTACCTCGGGGCTCTCTTCCTTGACAAAGAAACCCTGCCTTTCATTTATAAAAAAAGATGCAAACAGGTCATTGGAATTTCCCCAGTGCCAAGAGCTGGCAGATGAAGGTGACGGTGCAGAGAAGGGAATGGCCCCGGCGCAGCCCTGTGCCTGGGGAGGGCCGTGGGATGCAGCCGGGTGACTGGAGAGCAGCAATTCGAGATGGAGAGAGAGGACAGGAGCAATGTACTCAGCACTGGTGATGTACTCAGCACTGGTGAGGCCCCACCTTGAATCCTGTGTTTGGTTTTGGGCCCCTCACTCCAAGAAAGACANGGAGGTATTCAACAGACAGGTAGACGTGGTGCTGAGGGACACGGTTTAGCGGTGGTTTTGGTAGTGGTAGGTTGATGGTTGGACTCGATGATCTTAAAGGTCTCTTCCAACCTCAGTGATTCTATGATGGGTCCGTGCTCTTTCCCGCCTGCTAGCTGATTCCTCTCGCCCAGCTGTGGCACGGGCCAGAAGAGTTTTGCACAGGCCAGTTTGGATCTTTGCAGCATCCTGTGGATGCTACCACCTCTACTGCCTCCTGCCCCAGCCCCAAAAGGCGTCTCTTTGCCTTGGCTTTTGCCAGAAGTTATTAAAGAACGAAAAGTAAACAAAAACAAGCAAGAGAAAACCCAATGGGACCTGCAAGCTCTGCTCGCTGCGGGGCAGGCGAACGCTGCAACCAAAACTTGCCAACAAGCCGGGTGGGAGGGGGACAGCCGGGGGCTCGGCGGGGAGCCGGGAAGCATGGTGAGCTCGCCTGCCGACAGTGCGAAGGAGCCAAATATCCACACAAACAAGCTTCCCGTCTGAAATTAATTTACTTACTGAAACAGCACTCAGCAAAACCTGTGATTAATATTTTCCTCCCCAGGCTCCTAACATGACAAAACAATAATTAATGAAATATGAAACTGACTCCGAGTTACAGTAAGTGTAAAAATATTATTGTTTCTTTCATCTTCCCTTCTCTTTATTCCTCCCAGCAGTGGGAGACCCCGAGCCCTGCGCACGCAGCACGGGGTGCGCTGGTTGCTTGCCCCGCTTCCCGGGGCAATGTTAGGAACATGGGGCTGATTTTTTGGCACCTGCCCCTGGTTACCTGGCACCCTGCTCAACAGAGGACAAGCAGCCGAGAGTTCAGCAGGAGGGTGATGGTGCAGGGAAAGCAGCGCCGCAGGCACAGCTGGGAGCAAGCCCACGCTTTTTGGTACTGTGTCCATCCCCGCAGCATAGCAATTCAATGCCATAAAACAACTGAAAGGCAGCTGGAAGATTCAATTTTAAACAACATGTGCTGTGTTACTTTGCCTGATGTTTTCAATATCCACCTTCCTTTTATCCGTTCCCCTCTACGGCGCATCACTCCCTGGCCGTGCTCAGGTCTCATCCCGAAAGCACTCACAGGCAAATAGCAGACTGGAGTTTCTAAAGGACCGCTCACAGCTTGAGTAAACCAGCAGAAGACTGTTTTAAATAACAGCTTCAGCAGCACAAAAGCTCCTCTCTGGAAAGTGAGAGTGGACACGCTGGGAGAGGGTGCCAGCCCTGGGAGGGGACAGTGGCACGGCGCCCGTGGCCACTCCTGCCACAACAGATAGCGAGGCCAGGATGCTTCCTCCAAAAACCGTGTCCCTCAGCTGGTAGCTTATCAACCAGCATTACGTCTCACTTTTCTACAGCTCGTGCTTTCTCTGCAGCGATGGAGGGACCTGTGCGGAAAGAAGTGCAGGGGGCTCCAGGCGCAGCCCCTGCGTGCAGGGCTGCCCATGGGTTGCACCGTCCCTGCAGGTGTACGCACCGGGGCAGCAATCCCCAGGTATGCTCAGGAGGGATGTCAGGAGACACACAGGTAGGTGTGGGGGGGGGAGGGGAGAAAAAAGTATTGCTTCTACCTAAAAATAGAAGACTGTCTTGAATTCTGTTTACAGAGAAAAAGTTTAAATAAACCATTGCTTAAGTTTTCCAGTGGACTTTCTCAAATTTTCATTTTTCTCTGCATCTCTAAAGCACAAACGTATTGTGTTCCTACGATTAGAAAACACAATAAGGGAGGCTGACCAGAGCTAAAATATTGTGGAAGTTATATATGTATACATAGACACACACACATGCAAATTCACACACATTATTATTATATACTTATTTATTTATGCCCACATATATATAAACCCCCACATATATGTGTACACACACAGACACTGAGCCCCCAGTTTCCCCCAGCCCCCTCCTGCTGTACAAGCCCAGGCTGCGCAAGGCCGGAGGATCCGGGAATGGGGCTCGCAGGGGCCGGGAGGAGCTGCTCCGCATGGGCAGCCTCCCGCACCCCACCACAGCCCCACCAGGTCCTCACAGGTACCCAACAACCTGCAGCCAGAAAACCCAGCTCATAGGTCACAGAGCAGACTCCACCGCATGGCGGTCAGCTGCGAAAACAAGGGAAAAGGGAACTATTAGGGAAAATAAATGGAGTTTGTAAGAGCAGTCTATCTCCTCTCTCTTTTTCCCCATAGTTAACATGGTCTGGGAACAAGCACAACCCATATTTGACTCATGCAAATAACAGCATCTGCTGATGCATGTTCTCCTCCATGAGGGTTGTGCGAGGCAGGGGGACATGTCACCGTGACGGCTTGTACTTTCACTAATGACTCCAAGATCAATGGCACAGAAGATGAAGAAAGTGATTTAATTTTCAGAGCAACAGATTACACAAGTACACAAAGTATTCCCTGTCAAATAAACGTGTTACCTTGATTCCTTCCATCCTTCAGCTGAAGGAGTAACAACGTGCTATCCTGTTGCCTATTTTTCATTCCTTCACCCCCTCTGAGACTCTGGCTATGTGAAAAGCCCCACCAGACTTTTATTTTTATGTAGAAAACATACAAAGCTGATGGAATATTTCCCTTGCTAGTAGGGCACTTCGGTTGCCCTGATAATTGCCCAGATTTGCAAAACACTTGGAAGAGGAGTACAAGGAAAGAAGAGGAAGAAGACAAAAGACTTCTAAAAACCCCATAGCAACTAACTAGGTCTGGGGAGCAGGAGGACCAAATCAGATGCACATATGAAAAAAAGGGGAAGTAGCAGGGCAAGACCACACTGGAGAGCCCAAGAGAATAGCATCTAGGTCAACAGCATCCTGGCTTGTGTCAGGAGTAGTGTGGCCAGCAGGACTGGGGCAGTGATTGTCCCCCTGTACTCAGCACTGGTGAGGCCCCACCTTGAATCCTGTGTTTGGNGAGAAGAGCGGGGTGATGAGCTGGATGCAGGGAGGCAGGGCTTCACTCCCTGTCCTGCATGGGACCCTTTTGGTGCTGCTCTAACCCACCTGCAGGCACAGGACGGGGAGCAGAGAGGTGAGAAACACGGTTTCCCACCACCCTGAGCTTGCGCTCGTCCTCTGCGGGCTTTCGGAGGCCTCATCCAGGAACCGATTCAGCTGAAAACAACAGCTTCAGCACCCAACCCTTCCAGTCAGCGCTGATTTCTACTCAGCATTGGGTTAGGAGATTTTTCAAGCTTGGTAATTAAAGCTCACTTAAAAGAGTTTCCTCCATCCTCAAGAGCCTCATGATTTACTGTATCTCTGACTTGAACTCATATATGTCTCGTATTTCCAGACATTATGTAATGAGGTTTTTGTGGTCCATAGAGCTTTCTTACTGGTCCTCTGTTGATGCAGCCAACAGCAACGACTACATGCGCAAACATTTCTGTAAAGTTTTCAGTATTTTATACTAGATACTCCAAAACCTGTCATATCACATACACAGACAAACAAAAAACCACAAACTATCTTAAAATTTAGTGGCAAGCCATGGTTAAAATGACCAGAACACAATAGGTTTATGTTCTGCTGGACCAATACTGTACAAACTGCTCAAACTGTGCTTTTCAGCCCTAATCGCTTATCTTGACAGAGAAGTTGTGGCAGATGGCAACGAAGCCAGGAAGGCGATGTGTAATCCAAAGGGTCCTGTGACCATTTAATGTCACAAGGAGCTAGGAAGAGCCATTTCACAGCTAGCCCTCTCCAGCAGTGCAGCTCCCACGCCTGGCAGGACCACTGCTTCAGTCTGGGCTCACAAGGAAGAGCAGAAACTCATCTACTCCACTTTTAGCAACAGCTGCTTTTGCTCAGAGAGCACCAAAGATTTGAGGAAAGCATATAAAACTCAAAACTTGCCTTCAGTCTACCAGGTTACAAAAGAAGAGAACATGGACACAAAAATATGGGGTGATAACTGCAAATATCTGTCAGTACGAAAAGGTGGAATTCAGTTTTGTCAACCTTTCCACAGACAACTAACACTTGGCTCCCACAGATTTCCACATAGTCCCCTGGAAACCAGCATCTGACATATGGAGATACCTGGGCTGATTTGGTCATGATTAGGCTGTGCTCAACTTTCTGCCCCAAAACCGATGACATTGCTGTCCAACAGGGAATGGGCCAGTTTTATCTACACCACAACATACAGCTTGTGCAAGGTTGCCCATCTTTTTGCTAGTGATAAAAAAGATCTTGTTTTCAAAAAGCTTAAGCTCCCACTGAGGCCAACAAGCACAACCAAAGTTCCTAATACCTAGGAAAGAGCCTGGAATCAAAGAGGTCTCATAAAGCCTGGTCTTGGCACACCCACTTAAACCTCCAGGCACAAAGAGGAGTTAAGTCGACTTAACTCCATCCATTTGTGTATCCATGACCGTTTGCTGATCTGATGAACTATCACTGAGCCCTGTTAGGGCCTCAACACTACTGCAAATCGAATGCTCAGGCCAAGGGTGTGAACTGCAAATATCAACATGGAGGCCAGTGTCACGCTTTTGACCAACATCAGAGGGGCTCACACCCACCAACATACTCGAAGAACCACCAGGCTCATCGTGCCTCACCTTGCACTGGCCAAACTGGCTGCTCCAGACCTCCCTTTTAGCTGGTAAAAACCAGCTTTTACTACAACTTTCCTTTATTTATGCATTTCTTGAAACAAAGTCCTTCACACATCTCTCTGCTGGAGGAATAACCAAGCTAATAACTCTTTGGTGAAAACAGGAACGTGGTGCCTCTGCCATCCCAGCCGTGATGGCTCTAACCAGTATGGGTGGTGTCAAGTGATAGATTGCGCCCTTTAACTCCACAGCTGAGCTACGCACGCACTACGGTACCGAAAGCACAAGCTATAACCACTATTTTTACTGACAGGTGATAAATCTCATGCCCTTTAACTTGTGTGTACCAGTTGCAAATTTAGTTAATTAGAAATTCGTGCTCACTTCTTTTCACGAATTATTTCCTGCTCGATTTACAGGAGCTGCTGTTATTTGAACGCTGGCTGGGATTAAGGCTCTTGGATGCTGAGCGAGCACGAAGCACAGAACTCCGCTGCAGAGCCCCATGACCTCTAGCGCTTTGCAGCCTGGAGAAATTGTTGGCAGCGTGAAGAGCAGCAGCAACAAAGAGCAACCAAAACATTTAACGGACATACGAGGGGAAAAGCGGTCCCCTGCCCGCAAGCCCGGCAGGTATGGCTCACGCAAGTAAACCCAGCGCTACTACGGGCAGCCTTCCCTGAGAATATAAAAAAGAACAGAAAACTCTTTCTCAAGCCTGTAGAAACATAACTTTTGCATTTTCACATGTTGCATTGCAAATACCTTTAAATAGCTCCTTTCTAATCGCTTCCGGAGGTTTTTCGCTACCCGCCGGGTATCCCCAGCCCCTCCGAGCAGCGCTGCTGCCAGCCCAACCCACGGGGCTGGGGACGGAGAGCTGGCCGGTGCCCTCCTGCATCCCCAGCACCCACCAGGTCAGGGGCCGGTGATGGAAACAGCCACCTGCTCCAGTCTCCCTGCTTTACAAAGTCCACACCAGAATTTGTTACTCTCCTCATTTTGGCAAATTATACCAACTCTCATTTCCAGCTATTTTGCCTGTATTTTTCTATGGATATTTTTGTGCTACCAATAGTATTTTCAGCTCTGCTACAAAAGGGCATTTGTTAAAATATTCCCTGACTGCAGAAGATTCATAACAGATTCAGAAACCCAGTGATAATCATAATAATTTTTTAGCACTTGTCTGCCAGACAGAATTATCAGCAAAAGCAGGGCCCTGTTATCTGCAGGAGCGGTATATGATACCTTCATTTTTTTCCCCCTCTATAAACTTCAATTATTAATGATGGAAATTTTTCCCTGCCTATTCTTCCCTCAGTGGCAAAAACAGCCATTACTGACATTTGCTGATTTAAATCTAATCCTCCTCATCTGCATGTAGACGAGGCTCTGTTTGACTCTGCCCATTGATCCAGCCAGGAAAGGGTACTCTGTAACTTCATCTGATGTCAAACCATGATGTGTCCTGTAGGAAATCGGTGCTGTAGATCTCCGTGCTATAAATATGTCACCAGAATTAACTGAAAGCACTAATAGGTCACTCAATGAGCTCTGCGGTGCACACAGGGCACCATGAGGCCGCTGTCGAGGTACTTGTGATTGATGACAACAAAAATTAGCCAGAAAAGAGGGTTGTCAGCCAGCCTGGAGACAAGGGACTCGCTGACATGCTTTGTTCTCCGTGTATGCTGGGTCCCATCCCAGCCCTGGCACTTCTGAAACATTTAACACACTTTACATTAAAAACAAAATAAAATTAAATATCTGTACTACAATTTAAAACAATAGAAAAGAAGTAGGACTCCTTCCAGCTCTCCCTTTCTGCAGTCTTGTCCTCCTGCACCCACTGCCTTTGGTGAGCAACAAGAGCCAAGAGAGAGATCCTGGAGTCTTGTTGCAGGCAAAAATCCCCGTGGAGGATGGCAGACATGCTCTGCCTGCACAGGGATGGCATCAGGTCCTGAAAACACAGCCCACACTGCTCCAGGGATCAAAGTGATCACACCTTGCTTGCTCTGAGCTGGTTTCTGCACACCGTGCTCCAGCCAAAACCCCCCAACCCGGGTAAGAGCCTTCGCTGTCTCACTGCGTGCCTTCACTCACAGTTTACACCCCCTTCTGCCCACCATCTCTCTTTCTTAACACGTGTGCCCATGCTGTGGGCCTTTGGATAAGAGGTCACAACCCCCCACATTCAGGTCTTTCTAATGCAATTTCTCATCCTGGTTGGTTGAGCCCCATGACCATTGCTACTGGGTCGCTCATCATGGCCAAGATGGCTAACCCGCCCAAGCCGTGCTGCACCAGAGCTCTCCAAGGAATCCCATGGTGTGTCATCATGCCAGGGACTCCGGGGCTACCAGCAATAGCCACCACAGCCTGCAGGGCCCTGGTTCTCAGCAGATCCAGAGATGCACTACAAGATGTGCAACATCTTCAGAGGGGCAGTTCCTGCTTAATTTTCTCCATCATTAGTCTGGCACCAAGGGGCTCATACCCAGCACGAGCCAAGATTCACCATGGACCTGCTGCCACACCCATTCATTAGGGGGGACAGGGCTGCACTCCACCTCCTGCTGTCAAAAGACCACCAGACCACCCCCTGAACTTAAACCTGTTCTCAAATCCCCAGGAAATCCCCATGAACGCTCATGGCTTCCCGGAGTACACCAGAGCTGCCTGAATTTCTTTCCACTGTGGTCCTTTTCAAACAGACAATATATTGCATTTAGTGCCTGGCCCAAGCCCACCTCCTGGTCCTGCTTCAGCCCACTGTGGCCATGTCCAGCCCATGCCAACTGCTGGGAGAAGTGTCCACCATGGCTTGAAACCTTCCTCTCACTTCCCAAGCTGAGGAATGCCCCCACCCCTGCAGGAATCGCAAACGTTTTAAGGACAAAAGCTGCTGCTTTTCAGGGTGCCAGCAAGAGCAGGACCACCTGAGCTACCGCTCAGAAGGTGGCTCCGGCGAGCAGAGGCAAAAGGATGGCTGCGTTGGGGTGTTTGACTCGTGCGCAGCACTTCCAGTGCAACGCCGTTTTCCTTCACACATGAATGAGCCTCACACATGAATAAAGCCCTGGAAAAGCATCCAACGCGGCCCTGAATAGCTGCCATCCCCTGTGCCCACGCATCAGCCTGCAATCTTCTCCCTGTCCAGCTACAGCCAGGCAATGCCGGTGGACTGGTGACACAGCTTTGCTCTCTGGCTGGCACGAAACTCAGGCCAAATTGTCATCATTTTCCTGTACCAAATCAGTCGTGACAGTGCCAAACTTTACCCTTTATAGCTTACACTACGGTATATCACCAGGGATGCAAGAGCCAAGCCTCTCCTCCAAACACATACAAGCCCTGAAGGAGTCGGTCTCTGATCCACCTCCAGTTACCTTCACAAAAGTCAAAACCAACCAGAAGACCTCAGAGTCAACAGGACTGCCAGGTCCAAAGCCAGCCCAACCCTCCCAGCTCTCCTGGATGAGCAGGGCTCCTTCTCAGGGTTATTTTTTATGGCTGTAAGTTATCTGTCCTGGATGCCTACAAAATGGAGATGCTGAATCAGTCCCTCCACTCAACTAAGGGCAGTCAAAGCTGTCTTCAGCCGGAGGCTTTGAGGGTTTTTTCAGCTTGGAAGCTGGGCCTCCTTGTTAAAACCAAACAAAACCGAAACAGCTTCAAGAAACATCAGAGGACCAAAATGCGTTCAGATTCAAAACTTGACCAGAAATAGCTGGATGGAGCAGCGAGGAAATTAGAACAGAATCCAGACTTGAGTTTACTGGAATCTTGCCCATTTTAGAGGGCTCAAACACAACAACTCTTTGGTAATCTACCATCCTTAAAGCCAAGAACATGGGTTATCCTCAGTGCTGCAGTTGCGGGAGCGGCTGTGGTGCCACGCTGCAGTTAATGCCAGGGAACCAGGTGTTCAATAATCCCCGACCACAGAGAATATTATAATTGTTAGCACTGTAATGATAGCGAGCGGTTTTAACAGGCGGCCTGTATTAACAGGCTCACCTTAAACAGAGGAGCAGGCAGCATTTTCAAACAGCAACTGGATTTGTCCTCGTTATTTACCTGAACAGATGTTCACTGTGATACTTCCCGAATCCTGGAGCTGGATATTTGTCAGCGTTAATGGGATTTCCAGGAGCTAGTTTGCTTTAGGAGCTCGTTTTCTCATTCAAATTGTAACCGTCACCATTTTCTGTTTTGTGTTGCCTCTTTCACTCATGATTATCTTCCCTGGTTTTCACTTTTCTCTGGGTCACTGAGTGCGGATCCGTTCTAATTACTGTCATTTTAGCTTTTGTGCTGCACTCCATCACACCAGGATCCGGGCTGCATAAATAAGTCATACATCTGCTCTGGGTAGTCTTCGCTAACTGAAGGAAGCCCTGCTCATCACATCTCCTCCAGCGCCAACCCTGTCCCCACCGGCCGACTCTGCCACCAGCTCACCTGAAACATGGCCCCGGGGAGGAGCTGCCATGAAACCCCAGCCCTCCCTTTACAGGGGTTTTTGCATCTTTTCATTCATCCCCGTTTAGACACGGATGCCCTACATCCACTAAAACCCCCTGGTGTGGATGCTGAACTGCTTGCCTGGGGGTATGAAGTTATACTAACACGGATCACAGGGCAGCAGTCACTCTAAAGGTTTCCTAAATTAACAGTATCAGTGCAAACACCTCCTGCCTTATGGAAAGGCTTAAATCAACACCGAAATGCTGCCCAGCTGGGGAAACCGCTGCCCTCCGAGTCCCATGCTGGTCCAGAGCCACACGCCCTACGCAGAAGCATAAAAGCTAATTGTCTTTAAACCCTCAAATCCTCGCTGATTGGGAATTCACAGTCCTCACTGTCAGATCTTGCATTCTGCTCACGATCGCTATCAGAAGAGGAAGGTGGTGGTTACAGGACATGATAGAACTGGAGGATAACGATCTGCAAGTGATGCCTTCAAGCGTTTTGTGTGCGCGGTGGCCCCAACAATGAGGGTGCTGCTGCCCCGGTCCCTCTCGCAGGGCACATCCTTCCGGCTTCGAGAGATGGCACATGAGAAAGGCAACGACGCACCACCAGCTGAAGGGGCACGGAGCTCCTACTAGGGCTAACACATACCACAGGCTATAAGGAATTCAGATGGGCCACTGTCCCAGGAATAGGGGAAGGGCCGGCATGGGCAGCTTTGAACCAGCCCCAGCTCCCGAGGCCAGGAGGACCGGCTGCTTGTGAGTGAAGGGATCAGAGCAGGTCTCAGCAACTGCAAGGAAGATGGGACCTACCAGAGGTAGGATGGTCAAATATTTAGTAAGTAAGACAAGGACGGGCATACGCATAATGTGATGGTCTCATTACTGCTAGATTTGTTTAATGTGTTATTTTGCTATAATAAATAGCATTTCCATTAAGAGAAGCTTCATGGGGCCGGCACACATGGTCTCCGCTCCTGATGTGGTAAACAGCTCTGCGCCGAGCCGGATGCTGACCAGCGGACAGCCACCACCCAGCCTGGGGCACCCGGCAGCAACACACCTCTGACCACAGCAGGCAGCCCCAGGAGAGGCCAGCAAGGGACACAGGAGTGGGTAAGCTGCCTCAGGAGCCTTAAAATAAAGTAAAAAAATAGGTGTATAAAATTGCCGACAAGACTTTTTAACAACACAACTATTTTTTTTTTTTTCCTCTCTCCTTTCCGGGACGTGACTTCGCTTTCACCTCTCCTGATGTAGTTCAGGACGGCTGTCGGGATGCGGAGCGATGCTTGAGGCTGCTCATTCAAGCTGGCTCCGAGCTGCTTCTTGCAAACACTCAAAGGAACGAGCATTCGTTTATTCAGCTGCACACCAGTCACAGGAAAACCAATAAATAACCACACCGAACCGCTTACAAACATCCAACAGGTTGGAATTCAGTCACACAAAACTACTGCTTAAACAATACCTCCAGGCAAACACGTTCACTAAAATATAACAGCGTCAACACCCAATTTGTGAGCAGAGCGAAGAAGCACAGTCACACAGGAACCTCATTCACAATTGCAAACTTGGCCCGTTGTTCTCCTGGCACACAAACTGGCTGTAATTCAGCACGGCCTTCGGTCGACGCTGCTACTGCTCTGATGCACAAGGACTTTCTGTCTTGCATCACGCGAGAACGGTGGTTGAAAACCTTTAATAAGCTATTTTCAGAGAGGCCTTATAATTCAAGAGAATCGTATCTAAGGGCTTTGTCTTTATATCCTTATCAGAAACATTCTCCCATTTATCTGATAACACGTAGATACGTTTCTTTGTAAGGAGATGCCCCTGACAACAGGAGGTGGCACCTTTTAGGGTGAGAGCAAACCCAGTCAGCAGACCGAGCTGCCCCCAGGGCCGCACACTTACACACTGAGCACCACGCCTATGGTATGGAATATCCCTTTGGCCAGCTTGTCCTGACAATGCTCCCTCTCAGCTTCTACCGGAAACTGAAAAAGTCCCTGACAATATAAGCCTTACTCAGCAACATCCATGTGTTATCAACATTATTCTCATACTAAATCCAAACCACAGCAGCTCCTAGGAAAAATTAACTCTATCCCAGCTGAAACCAGGACACCGGCCTTGTCCCGGAGGGCAGGATGGAGCCCTCCCCGTGCCGTACCCTCACAGTGGTGGTGGGCTCCCAGGCCCTGCTGCAGCGGGGCACGTGGCTGGAAACACAGGGATGGAGCAGGAGCACGGTCCGAGCAGCGCTACTACAAACCAACGAGCACTCCTCTCCGACTTCAATGCTAACCATGAGTAATGACGAACACTAAGCATACCCTCACCAGAATAAGGCCAATGCAAAAACCACAATCAAGTGTTAGAAGTATTAAACTCAGAGTCATTGCTCCATCAGTCCTCAGCAATACCGGAGTCAAAGGTTTAGACAGGACTCGTGCGTTTTCACTCCATGTTTCGTTATGCTGGTAGTTTGGTACTGCCACTTAAAGACTGTGCGAGGCTGCAGAGAACAAAGTCTTCTTGTAAGGACGACCCCAGCTAGGATATCGCTTTCCTGAACCACCAAAAGCTGCTAAACCAGTTTCTAAACAGGATCTGTGCTTGCAACAAGATAAAACTCTTCCATTGGGGAGTATCACCTTGTTACAACTATTTAATAGCAGGATATTGGAGAGACCACCTATCTCCCATTCTCCAACTACCGCAGATCTTGAATTTCGTCTTCCTCTCTGCTCTAGGATTTCGTCTCGGTACCCACATGGCCAACTTAGTCAAGCAAGCACGTCATTCTAGTTCCAAGTGATCCTGCGCTGTAGCATTTGCTGCAGCTGGTCAGACCAATTAGTTCGACACCTTTCCTTTGGAAACAGCCATTGTGTTGTGAAGCTTCAAAAAAAAAAAAAAAAAAAGCTCAAAACACCCCACAGCAGAAGCCAAGATGCCTGGATAACGACACAAATTAAAAATGCATACTGCCTGGAACTGCAAACTGCTGAAACAACACTGAGGGGGGTGGCTGAGACCGTCTTGCTGGGTGTTACTGGTCCCCAGGCAGCACAGCACACGAGGGAGGGTGAACAGGAACAGCGAGTCCAAAGGTACGTAGAAATGAGGAAAAAAAGTACAAAGCAGAAGTATTCATTGTAATGGCCAAAAATAAACCCCAAACCCATATATCAGTTACTAGTTTGTCTCTTTGAGTTGAGCATAGGTACGTCTCTCTTCGGTATTAAGAGTGATTCAATGTTTATTTAACTCTTAGCTGATATTTAACTCTTAGCAGATATTTAACTCTTAGCAGAAGACTGGAGCGTACCTTACGCCCGTGCTGGAGGTACTCAACTCCCACAGGCACTTGGAGACCCCAGCCCAGCTGACGGGGCACCACGACCTGCAATCCTCACCCTGCAGCTCATGTTATAGCCAGTGGTCAATACTAATGTCAAAGCCGGGGTGCGTTACACACACACACTACTGCTGAAAGGCTTTTAGAGTCATTTAATAGCCTTGCTGGAGGTCACATTCAGACCTGGCACGTGCACACGGTTGCGGAGCACACTGGCTTACACCAAGCATGAATGGGGCCACAAACGGCAAGAGCTGGGAACAGCAGTTACAGACTGGCCAGAAAAATGTCTGCCTTCTTTCACGCGGGGAAAATAGAAAAAGAAAAAATAGAAAAGAAAAAACCAACAGAAACGGTTCATCAGATAGTTATAGCTAGCTTGAAACAAAAACCACAGCCACTTAAGGCTTGTGCACAGTGAAGTTTCTGGGGCACTCACCTCCTGTTTTTGTTTCAATTAAGACAAAAGCAGGGTTTTTTCAGTTTCTGTATTAAAAAAAAAAAAAAATTACCAAAGGCCAACCTAGGGCCCTGCGCCCTGTTCCGGGTGGGCAGACTGCAGCACGTGGCTCACCTGAGCAGGCACAGCCACCCAGTGAGCTCTACTGGTTTCACTGGAGGCCACCCTGATGTGTACAACCCAGCGATTCCCTTCCACAGCTCTCCCTAAAACACATCCAATCCTGCATTCCTTCTTCCCTGCCGGAGGAGAACCTCCACCCCCGTACTTGTCTTATCTGATTTCCTCCCTTGCATTCCTGATTTTGCCATGGTCATGTGGATGCTGCCCAATAACCCACCAAGCAGCTGGTCCAGAGGCATGAGGGTTTGGTCTTTTTCGGGAAGGGGGAAGGAGCATCCAAGATACTTCTTTGCAGGAAGAAAAAGAGAAATGTGATGGAGCAAGGTCCTGGCTTCCCAACCTGCCACCTGCAATGGCAGGGGAGAAGATCCCTTGCTGGCAGGTTACAGGTTGGTACTCAATACTCAGCATCTCTCTCGAATATAAAATCACCGTATATGTATATGCTCAACCTTTAGTTAACCCGGCAAAGCCTCAGCCTGCCGGGCCCTGGGGCAGAAAATCAGAACTGGCAGAAAGACCAGGCAGGAAGAAAAGGCAGGAGAGGGATGGGCACCAGCCCAAAAGCAGCAGCGCAATGAGTTCGAAGTGAAATTAAATGCAACTCGTTGTCCCAGCCCCTCAAGTCTCCCTTCACCATCTTTCCTCCTCGATGCTGCCTGCTCCTCCTGCCCATTTATCCCACTCCTGCTGCACGCTGGGCTTTCAGAGCGCCTTGTCCTACAGGGCTGCCCACCAGCTGGCTCGCCCAGCCCAGCTGCCTCCCAGGCCATGTCCTGACACCCCACACATCTGCCAGCCCTTTTGCCTTGGGCAGGCTCCCAGGCAACGCTCGGGGCTCAGCCTGTGGCCGCTGCATGCAGGAACGGTGTCGGGGTCTCACCCTGCGCTGGGAGGACCCAGGCAGTCCAGAGGTCAGCTCTGCTCATCAAGGATTTCAGAGGTTTTTAGGATGCTTTTTCAGTTTCTCCTACAGTTTGAGGACATCAGCAAAGACAACCTGAGCAGGAACATGCTGCATGTGAAGACCAGCAGCACTGTGGGGGCAGCACAGGACAGGTATGGTCACATTGCCTCTGCTGCTGGGACATCCAGCACAGCGGCACCGGCCAGCACACGCTGCCGTATGCCCAACATGCATCCCAGGACACCTCACTGCCCGCTCCATCTTCTGCCCTGCTCCTCTATCCATGCCCAAACCGATCTCCCAGCATCCAGCTCCAGCTTCTAACAAAGGCAGGGATTTACCGGAGTTATCCCAAGCTGCACCAAACCCCAGTTATATTCACATTCTAGAAATTCTCCAGATTCTTTATCTTGACCTTGGTTGATTTAAAAAAAAAAAAAA
>VYXH01002738.1:0-17269 GCA_013397275.1 Burhinus bistriatus
TGAACCATTCCCATGTATCCTATCACTGGATGCCCGGGGGAAGAGCTCAGCACCTCCCTCTCCACTTTGCTTCCTCAGGACGCTGTAGAGAGCAATGAGGTCACCCCTCAGCCTCCTTTTCTCCAAACTAGACAAACCCAGAGTCCTCAGCTGCCAAGGCACACTGCTGACTCATACTGAGCCTGCTGTCGACCAGTAGCCCCATATCCCTTTCTGCCTGGCTGGTCTCCAACCACTCCTCTCCCAATTTATACTTGTGTCCGGCATTACTGCATCCCAGGTGCAGAATTCAGCACTTGGACTCATTAAATTTCATGCTATAGATGATTGCCCAATGCTCTGATCTATCTAGATCCCTCTGTAAGGTCTTTCATCCCTCAAGAGTTTCAACAGCACCTCCCAGTTTGTTATCGTCCGCAAACTTACCAATGTTGTATTCAACTCCTGTATCCAAATCATTGACAAAAACATTGAATATAACTGGCCCTAGAATTGAGCCCTGAGGAACACCGCTGGTGACTGGTCACCAGCCAGACATAAGTCTATTTACTACAATGCTTTGAGCCCTGGTGTTCAACCAGTTCTTCACCCAGAGCACCAGGTACCTGCTTATCTCACAGTTGGACAACTTGTCCAGAAGGATGTTGTGAGGGACAGTATCCAAAGCCTTACTAAAATCCAGAAAAACTATATCCACCACTTTCCCTTATCCATGAGGTGGGTGACCTTATAGTAGAAGGATATCAAATTAGTTATATAGGACTTTCCCTTTGTGAATCTGTGATGACTTTGTCTGATGATTGCATTGTTCTTTAAAAATCTTTCAGTAATAACCAGTATGATCTTCTCCATAATTCTTCCATGTGCTGAAGTTAGACTAACAGGTCTGTAGTTCCCTGAGTCTTCCCTCATGCCCTTCTTGTAAATTACAATAACATTTATTAGCTTCCAGTTG
This sequence comes from Burhinus bistriatus, assembly GCA_013397275.1. NCBI lineage: Eukaryota > Metazoa > Chordata > Aves > Charadriiformes > Burhinidae > Burhinus > Burhinus bistriatus. The sequence goes on from VYXH01002738.1 coordinate 956, forward strand.
GTGGGGACCTCCCCACACTCCCAAGACTTTTGATAGATGGTCGAAATGGGTCCTGCTGTAACATGCACTAGCTCCTTCAGTACTCTGGGATGAATCCCACCAGGCCCCATGGAGTTATGAACATTCATCCAATACAACTCTCTCTTACAATTTCAGTGTCCACAAATGGAAAAGCATTGTTTCTGTCGTTATGGTCCTCCAAGTCAAAGGACCAGGCAGCCTGAGGTCCATTGGTGTTATTAAAGACTGAGGAAAAAAATCATTGAATGCTTCCATTTTTCCTTCATCTTTATTAGTTATGTGATCATCTTCAACAAGTACCAGTCTAATGTTTTCCTTGGACCTCCTCTTGCTACTAATGTACTTTAAAGGCCTTTCTTGTCTGATACAACACAGGCCAGTTTCAGCTCTAGTTCAACTTTAGCCTTACATGTGATCCATGGCTCTGTAATCTTTCTGCAAAGCCTGACCTTGCTTCTAGAGTTTGCACAATTTCTTTTTCCTCTTAAGATCCACAAGAAGTTCCCTGCTCAGCCAAGCTAGTCTTCTGCCCACTTCCTTTACTTCTAACACAATGGGAATGCCTGCTCTTGTGGCTTTAGAAGGCGGATCTTAAAAACTGACCAGCACTTATGGACTCCTAAGCCCTCAGAGAGATTCCCAGGGGACACTGTTAAATAGCTTAAAGTTTAGTCTCTTGAAACCCAGGTTAGTAACTCTGCAGACCTTTATTCTTATTACACTGAAAGTTTAAACTCAACTTTTTCATTATCTCTGTGGCCAAGACAGCCACTTAGCATCACATCGTTCATGAGTTCTTCTCTATTCACACATAACAAGTCTAGAAGTGTATCTTTCCTTCTTGGCTCACTGAGTACTTGTGACAAGAAGTTATCTCCCACAAATGTCAAGAATTTCCCAGACTTGCTCATCACAGCAATATAGTATTCCTAGTCGATGTCTGGGAAGTTGAAATCTCCCATAAGGACAAGGGCTACTGTCCTGGTTTGAGGTAAAACAGGACCAATTTTGTTCAGTGACTTTACTTTTTAGCTCGGCCTCTTCTAACTGCTGAGATTAACAGCATGTTGTGCAGAAAAGTGTTCGCTCTCAGAGTGATCAGACCCATATTTATAGTTGATGCCAAGGAACGGTATGCAGAGAGGCTCTTGCTTAGACTTATTGCTATAACAACCAAGGGTAGCCAACTTTGTTACTTGCCCCATTGGAGGGTTGGAAACGGAAAAGCGTAGAGGGGTCAAACCTGCGGGGAGGAGCGGACAGGACAGGTGACCCAAAACTGACCAACAGGGTATTCCATCCCATCTGNTATCCCTCCTGAACAGCCTGTAGCCCTCCTTTCCAGCATTCCAATCATGGGACTCATTCCACGAAGTCTTGCTAGTACCAATGATATAGCTCTAGGAACTGACCAACGCTTCCAGTTCATCCTGTTTGTTTCGCATACTCTGTGCGTTGGTGTACAAGCATTTCAGATGTGTTCCTAAGCCCTCAGTGTTCCTTCGAGCAGCATAATGCTCCTGTTAGCATTGCCGTCCTCAGGTGATGCCATGCCAACCCTTGGCTTAACTTGAGCTCTGTTGATGGTATCCCCTTCCCTCATCGATTCTATTTTAAAGCCCTCTCAATCAGTCCTGGCAGCTTAGGAGCAAAGAAGCGTTTTCCCCGTTAGGACAGGTGAATTCCATCAGGCCCCGGGGTGGGCTGAACTGGCCCATGTAATTCATCATATTTTTTGTGTTAGGAAGTTATTTAACCTAAGTTTAGAAAACTAAAAATGTGCTTCCATTGTTTGCACAAGACTGCCCAAAATGTATTTCTTAAACTGACACAATCTGAGACAACTTTATTTTTTTTGCTGTATATATTCTTATTAGATACTATTGATGTACAGAAGAGTAATTCATCTTTCCATTCTTTAAGGAATTTCTGTTTTCTACAAAACATTTCCTGAAAAAAATTGGCTTTGAAATAATTAGGGGGTTTTTTCCTTTTTTTTTTTTTTTAAGCCACACCCAAAATTCACTAATACTCTTGACCATTTAGAGAACAGGCCTCACTTATGGGTGTCAATATTTTCCCCCAGAGGCATGTGGAATAGTAAGAGCAGAGGTGATTACATGTAGCAGAATCTTTTCTGCAGAGAACTGTCCAGATGTGAAAAAATTCTTACAGAAACTGGGACATTTACAGAAAAATAAAATAATACTCTAATATATAAACCATCCAAGTGTTGTTTAAAACTATGTAAACCACAAAAACAGATAAAGAACATAAATAATTCTAGTCTTGTAAAATTGTTCTGAAAGCTGAATATTCAAACCCATAAAAATTGTTTTAAATGAAACCTTTTTTTCCACTACGTTACAAAAAATACCATATGACACTAGTTGCCTCCCTCTCCCATTTCATATGCACAATTTTATGTTATTAATTTTTATTCTGTTTTCTGCTCATAGGAATAAATTTATTGTGACTGAAAGGAGAAAAAACTCACCTTATTTAACAATCTGTACTCAGATTATGACACCCAAAACATAGTCAAGATTTTATGTTCTGATGAGACTCTGCTGAATGCAAGAGAGGAATGGGGCGTCAAGAATGGGCCAGTCCTTAGGGTAGTTCTGTAATGTTCTTTATCCTGTCACATTTACAAACTCTGAGATACATTTGCTCTTTCTTACTCTGCTGGTGAGGTCTTTGAACATAATGTGTTCAGTAAACCATCCTGTTGATGTACCATATGCACTGAGATCATACCCTAGCTGACTTTCTCAAATATACTGTATTAAGTATGATTTAATTGCACTCTTTCTATTTCTAAATGAATAGACTTAAGTAGACTTGATGTCTGTTAACACATTTTAATTCTCATTGTGCTTGCTGGCAGTAACAAACAGTGGCCAGAAACTTGACTGATAAAAATAAAAATCTAAATAGATACATAGGAAAATATCTGAATATTTTCTAACATTTTGTAACAGTTCTTTCATTTAATTTTTTCCAGTGATGGTGCCTAAGAAAAATCACTTTATTATTGGAATGGTGCCTATTAACAATGAAAATAAATATAAGAATTTTAAAAGTTTGTGAAAAACTCTGAGGGTGCCAGGTATAGCCTGCCATTAAAACCATTGCACTGCAGCATGCCTTTTGCCGTGTGACAGGCCCAGATTGAGTTATTCCCTCTCTCCTTTGGTCGTTACCACTTTCCATACATGAATGAACAAATTCCTAAAGGACTTCAACAGGGAAGATATATAGAATATACTAAAGGACAGAGTAATTTCTTCATTGGGCTTGACCTGCGAGGACACTCAGTGGTAGACAGTACAGAATTTCAGCTGTGAGAAAGATAAATGAAATTACTGATGAAGTAATCCGTTGTGGTTAACAAATAGTTTTCAAATGAAAACTTTAGTGAGGGAAGTGGGAGATAACAAGACAAGTTGCATCTTCTGTCTGTAAGAGAACAACCCCAAACTCTCTGACAGAAGACATCTGGCCAACAAAGTAAACCTTACCACCATAACTGTTTGCACGGAAACTTTCCAACAAGACAGTTGCTAAAAAGTAATCAGAGAAGCTGAATGAACACAGATCTAAATCAAGCAGCAGCAAACAGATCAATCTCTCTTTCTGTGAGAACCAGTTGGCAAGTGCCGCTTGCTCCCATGGAAAGTGCTGGATATTGGCCATATGCACGCATACCCTGATGCACCAACTACACTTTCTGATACCTCTGTTTCTCATTTTGCAAGTCTTTTTTTTTTTCCTTCCTTCCATAGCCGTAAAGACTGTTAAGGATGACGTGAAAAATAAATCATACATGGTGTTACTATTCTCCTGCTTTTATCTGTTTTTGAGAGTAAGGTCAGGACTTCTGGAATAAGAGATGTATCCTCCCAAATGAATAAAGGCTTATACTACAGGGTGCTTCTCTGCCAGTTGCATGAGTAATATGTTACAATAAACCAGAGCAATAGACTGTCACGTTTTTCATTATTTATTCATTACATTTCTATAGTAAAAATCTTCCACAGATTGTCAGCAAAGATTCAGCCTTCCACATCATCCATCTCCCAGTGGGTCTGGTTAATCTATTTCAGGAGCAGGCTTTTAAAGTCAAAACAAACCAGTGTATTATATTTATAGAAGAATCACCACTCCTCTTCTAAAGAGAACTTCTGATAGAGGAATGAAAATTACCCTTTTTTATCTTAGCTTTTCATTGTAAAGGAGAGAACAAATAAAGATTTTTAAAATGAACATATAAAGTAGGTCTGGTGGAAAAAATCAAGGCCAAGATTTTGCAAGATTTAATTATAATAACTTCTAATTATAGCTTTATGTCCCAGGAGTGGAAATCTCTCTCTGTGAAAGCTCTGTCCCTTGAGTGTTTAATTTTTAGGCAGAATGAGCTTATACACACATAAAAACACAAATATATCTTCACAAATATTGTATTTGACAAAAATTTTTGTGTCCTAGATGTTCCTTAAGCAAGAAGTACACAAGATAAAACATGGAAAAAACAATACCTCAGGGAGAATCAGTGGGACAGAAAAGTTATTTCTACCTTTGTGACTGAAAACTTCTTTTAAGAAATTATGTGATCTTTCTGTAACCTCATGTTCTCTTTTGACCTTATCAACATTTTCAATGCCTGAAGATGACGAACCCAAACGCAGCTTCTGCTCATGAAGGAGCCCTTGACTCCTTCAACTCCAGCACTAAATCTTTAGGCCACAGATCTCCTGCTTCATTCTTTAACTTTGTCTGAAGGTAACCTGAATTTACTCTGAAAGAAAATTAGGAATTTTAGGGAAACAGTGGCAGCCAGCACTGAACTAGGGTAAACAAAGATATTTTTTTTAGGATAAAATTATTTTCTCAGGGATAAGGCCCTGGTGGGTGGAGTGGTCCAAGAAAGCTGGTTGGTATTTAAGAATCACCTCCACCAAACTCAAGAAGAAGAGATTCCAAAAAGCAGGTAATCAAGCAGTGGTGCCAGAAGGCCTGCATGGATGAAAACAAGCTCCTGCCAAAACACAAACACAGAGACAAGATAAAAGCAGGGACAGGTAACCTGGGAGGACTATAAAGACACTCTCTCAGCATGCAGAGCCGTGGTTAGTAAAGCCAAGGTTTACCTGGAGTTTAATGTAGTGAGGTCTGTCAAAGTTAAGAAGAAAGGCTTCTGTAACAGAAGCAAAAGGAAGACTCGGGAAAATGCAGGACTACTGCTGGATGCGGCAGGGGCCCTGGTGACATAAGACATGAGAAAGGCTGAAGTACTGAATGACTTCTTTGCCTCAGTCTTTATTATTATGAGTAGCCTTCAGAAATCCCAGGCTCTGGAGAGCAGAGGGAATCTGGATCATGGAAACTTTATCCTTGGTGGAAGAGGATCACATTGGGGAATACTAAAGCAAACTGGACATAAATAAGTCCTGATATTATGCATCCATGAGTGCTGAGGGAGTTGGCTGAACTCATTGCAAGACCACTCTCTTTGAATGACCATGGAGACTGGGAGAGGTGCCTAAGAATTGGAGGAAAGCAAATGTCAGTCTTGTCTTCAAGAAAGGCAGGAAGGAGGACCCGGAGAACTACAGGCCAGTCAGCTTCACCTCAGTCCCTGAGAAGGTGAGGAATTAACTAATCCTTGAAACCATTTCCAGGCACATGAAGGACAAGAAGGTGAACAGGAGCAGTCAGCATGGCTTCACCAATAGGAAATCATGCTCAACCAACGTTAACCTGTTATGATGACTTGACTCTTTTTATAGCTAAATGGAGAACAGAAGGTATTGTATACCATCACCTTAGTAAGACTTTCAACACTGTCTCCCATAACATCTTAAAAAACTGTTTTATTCTGAGGCTGAGCAGGGCAACATGTTGCCAAGAGATGTTGTGGAGTCTCTGTCCTTTAAGATATTAAAAACCTTACTAGGTATGGTCTCGGGCAACCTGTTCTAGGAGATCCTGCTTGAACAGGGAGCTTGGGCAAGATGACCGCCAGAGGTCCCTTCCAACCTCAGCCATTCTGTGATTCTGTAACACTTGCAGAAGCACCTGACAATGAAGGAGTCTCCCTAAATCTGGGAATGTGAAAAGCAATTTGCAGCATCCAGGCCCAAATGAAATTCACCTTATGTGTTCATGGAAAGAAACCAGAAAAAAGGCCATGACCTTGCAAGTATTTCAAGGCTCTCTGTACCTCTCAGACAGCAAATGTACAAGCATCAGTGTTCGAAAACATCAAGAAAATCTTGTTATTCAAGAACTAAAATTGACAGCAGCAATAGCAGTGAGAAAACAGAAGCAGTACAAGGTGTTTTAAGTGTTTAAAATGTAAACAAATAACATTAATCAGATGCAAAGGTTGATTTTTTATGTCAGCTGGGTGAGAGTAAAATTAAACTTGTTAGATCATCTGAAAAATGTGAAGGCCATCCAGAGTTCTCAACGTATCTTCTAATGATATTCACCATGGCCTTTCCCAGGCAATTGGAAAATGTGGTCTCGACACTGAACTCCAACCTGTGTTTTATAAACAAGTCCTCTTTCCCTGCCCTCAACTTGAACACTCCTCCTCAGCCTCTCCTGGCAACATTCAAAATACCAAATTCAACATAACATCTTTGACTGTTTCACAAGGGGCATTGTATTGCATTGTAGCCTCAAATCCATCTCGAATTTGCAGAGGCGTCAGGATAACATACTGCCTACGGTACATTAAGAAGTTGCAAGTGTCTGTACAGACTATATGATGGCTGAGTATTCTCCCCTGAAATACTATTGTTTCAACAAACTCCAATTCTCTCTCCAATGCGAGAAAATACTCCAGAGTGATCACGCTTAGCAGGAAACCAGTTCTATTAAGATTTGCTTGCCATATCCATATCATCTCACATCTGCAGTCTCTGTAGCAACCATCAGTGCTGAAAGTCTCAGAAATGTGAAACAGAAGTATATTTCATTGCCTTCTGAGCTATCATTTAAAGCATCAGGGAAAGAATTGCATTTTCCACATTACAGAGAAGAAAATTAAAGCAGTCTGTAGTATGTCTGCTCAAGCTGAGAAAAAAGAAAAGTTTCTAACAATTAATTCATCTGGTTTTGTCCTAATTCTGCTGCAAGACACTGAGCACAAAGGCAGGAGTTAAAAGAGGATATCCCACAAGTATCTGATAACTGTCTATGGTGTCCTGCAGTCAACAAAGGTGGCAGATACATTAGTAGAAAGGGAATGACTATGCAGATAACAGTGTTAACATAGAACAGATTAGGATAATCTCTTTGCATGCTGGGTGGTTACTACTAATTTTGTGTTTTCTAAATTGTCTTAGGCCGAACCTGAAAATTATTGTACTTGCACAGATCCCAAGCACTTAATCTGATTATCTGCTTGTTCAACTTAAAAGAAATATATGATTTTCAAAAATTGTTATCTTTACAGATAACTGTGGGTTGTGGGTTTTTCTTTCATTCTTTCTTTTTTTCTTTTTTTTTTTTTTTTGGTTACAATTTGAGAACAAGCATTGTTCTATACTATGACTTCCAGCATAAGAATTTATACATTTTGCTGAATCTCAGAAAACCAAAAGTCCCTGCTGTGAAAAGAAGGAGCTTAACTCAAAATACTGATCATGAAATACAATGTATGTAAACATTGAGAGCTCTAAAAATGCTCTGGGTCCTCTATCTATGTTCTGATGGATGATCTTAAAAAATGTATATTTCTCATTACCATTGTCAAAGTTCTTGGCTGACTAGTTAAACTACAAGAAATTATAAAGAAGCTCTGAAGGCTATTGCTTACTGTAGTTTTCATGTGAAAAGCTTGATGTAATTACCATCTTTTTGACTTCAACACTGTATATACATTAGTAAGGACCATACTGGAACAACAGATACTGGCCTAAATTTTAATTGAAACACTGAATTTTAAAGTAGCCATGTAACTTACAGGACTTCTGAGGACTTGTCAGTATACCTGCACAGCATCGGTTCTGTGTGCAAGTGGGTGTCATCCAGGTCTGATCTGAAGGTGCAATGTGACAAACCATCTCAAGAGATTTGAGCATGTTCTGGAAACTACATGACTTTCAGTTCCCTTGTATTTCAGATCTTTCTTACTGCATGCTGACTGTGAAAGCCAGGAAGAATAGCTATGCCTGCCAGTTTGAAAGACTGTGGAGATACCAATTATTTAACATTAAAGGATGCTACTTCATACAACTCTGCTGAAAGGCAAAATCCCTCCTGAGCTCCAGGACTGACCCATAAGCAAAAAAGACAACGCTCATGGCAGTGCTATCACACCTTTTGCCTTGGGCAGTCTTTCTGTCTCACTTTCTCTCTGAGGTGAGGTTATAGCCAGTCAACCAGCCAGCAATTGCTGCAAGCAATTGAAGAGCCAAGCTTGGACAGCAGAACCTAATCTTCCCCGAATGAGGATGGTTTCCAGCTTGATCAGCCATACCTGAGCTGTGCACTGGCTTGTAATGGTTCAATCACCACAGAACATGATCACAAAATATAACTCGTGGTAGAGGAGTGCTCAATCTGAGTCTGACTGTTGATCCTAAACCTTCCTAAAAACTATAGAAAACAACCAGTATTTTGGGATGTAGTGAATTCCAAAATATATGCAGAATCTTGGTGTCTGTCCTTCAACACATTGCCAAAGCTCTTGGCATTACTCTCTATTGCCTCAGGCTAAATTTTTACTGTATTAAAGTTGAAAAAATAACCAAAACATAATCAGTGGGTCAGAAATAATGAAGACCTGCCTCTGATATATATACCTCTGATGTATATAGTTGTACACATTCAGCTTCATTTTTTCATGTACATACACACAAATATATAAGTTTGTATATGTGTGTGTGTTTGTGTGTACAGACAGACACTCTTCTACATGTAAAATGAATCAAGCATGTAATTGCAAGGATTTTGTACTGAATATGTAAGTCAAAGACTAAAATCCCTGAGTTTGACAACAGCAGCTAAATATAAAAATGTAGAAGGCTTTAATAAAGATTTTGGAAGTGGTCCTTTTCCACCTGAAATCACATAAAATGCATACTGCTGCTGTAACAAACAATCCATTTAGAGTTTATTTTACTACAAAGGCTATGTGGCTTGGCTAGACTTAAATGTTGGTGCTACAGGTTGCCGGAAGGAGGGGTTTATGTCCAAGAAGAAACCTATGGGGTTTAAGAGCTCAGAGCTCCTCTGAGTGTGTGGTTATGGCAGAGAGGTAGGAAAAGAAATTTTGATGGAATAGAATAGAATAGAATAGAATAGAATAGAATAGAATAGAATAGAATATTCAAGTTGCAAGGAACCTACAATGGTCATCTAGTCCAACTTCCTGATCACTTCAGGGCTGACCAAAAGTTAAAGCACGTTATTAAGGGCTTTGTCCAAATGCCTCTTGGAACACCGACAGGCATGAGGCACGGACCACATCTCTAGGAAGCCTCTTCCAGTGTTTGACCACCCTCTTGGTAAAGAAATCTTTCCTAACTTCAAGCCTGAACCTCTTGTGATGCAACTTTGAACCATTCCCAAACGTCCTATCACTGGATGCCAGGGAGAAGAGCTCAGCACCTCCCTCTCCACTTCCCCTCCTCAGGGAGCTGTAAAGAGCAATGAGGTCACCCCTCAGCCTTCTCTTCTCCAAAGCAGACAAAAGAGAAGATTAAGCTAGAAACAAGAAGCAAGCTCATCCTGGGCTTGAATCTCACTGAAAAGATAACTTCAGGATATCTGGAGGTTTACATTATCTTTGTTTGCTCTTGCAGCATTCAGGCACTGTGACTCCTTAGGAAGGTTTGGGAAGGGGAGAGGATAAATGCATCAATAGTGTACTTGTCTCACATCAACAACTTCTCATCTGAATAGGGCTGTTTGAATCAAAAGGTCAGTGCTATTAAGCTCCTGCTTGTCTTTCTGGGAAAGACAAAAACTTAGTAGTAGCCTACCAGTCACAAGCATAACCTTTCATCTTAAAATCAATTTGAACTGTGGCCTGCAGCACTAGGAGATAAAAAAAAATCTATGAATTCAATAATATATTTTTTAAAAAATATAAGACTGGCTTTGCCTGCTTTTTACTCCTAAACTGTGTGAAAAAACTGATGAATGAGCTTTTAGCAAAGAAACCATATGTACATTACAGCTTGTACCTATTATTGCAAATAGACCTGGTAACACAGTTTGCATGCAACACTGAGCATGTTTACAGTATTTACCACACAGACCTTTAGAAATTTTTCTGTGACACAGAAAGGTATATTATTCTAGAATATGCTCCTAAGTCATGTAGCTTTTCTAATAAACTCTGTCCACAACAGGTATATAACTATCCATTAAATGACTGGAAGCACAAAGAAGTCATGGACAGCCTTTAAAATTTTCCTGCCTATATAAGAAATCTAAATCTTATATTTCATTGTCCAAGAAGCAGTTTTAACACCGCTGCCCTGATAAATGCTTATTGTCAGCATATCAAAATAAGTTCTTAAACATTTTTAGAAAAAATTAAAGACAGCACTCCAGTACTCAGTCCGCTTTTACAGACAGGTTTTGTGCATTCAGGCCAGCTTGTGTTCCTTTGTTCTTCCTTTGGCTTAATGTAACCAACATGGAAATTTGCATAAATTTCCTGAATTATATTCCTGGTAGATAATGTTGGTTTTGCTGTCCACTTTGAAGAAGCTGATTGAGGATTAAACAGTCCATATACACCATCTCCCCTGGAATCAAAGTGTTTTGGAACAAAACCAGTCCCAAGTCTGCAATGAAAAAGCAGCAGAAATGGAAAAATCAGGATCTGTTTGTTAAGCAAATAATTTATATGTACTTTGGGTTCTTGATTTCTGTACTTTGTCCCGTTGTCCTGGTCAGGGAAACTGAGAGATAAAACAAACTGAAAAATTTGCAGGATTTGCCATGAGTTCATTCAACCCAGCTCAAAATGAACTCTCCATGAGCACATCTGATGGCTAAACAATATCCAAAAAGTGAATTTGTTGTTACATACCTCTATTGTAATCCCATAGCACAGTGGAATATGCCACATTCTTCTGACTTTTGACCACAGATATCCAGCAGAAGCTACACAGTCATGCTGGGATTGGAAGTTTTAATGAAAAAAGTAGAAGGATTTTGCATGAAGACATAGCTAGAGGCACTCTGAGGGCCGAATGAAACTGCTTCCTTCACTGCTCCTCTGTGTTGGTAGCAGAATGCAGCTAGGGAGATCCATGGGCAAATTTTAGCCCTAAGCAAAGTACTGCAACAATAAAACAGATATTGAAGATAGCTAAAATACGTTGAAAATGTCCTTGTCAGCCTGCTGCAAGTTAAAAGTGGCATCTCTGGAACTTCATATAGCAGCAAAACTGCAACCTCAGCATATTTAGGTCATTCATTAATCTAATTCAAAATACTAAACATAAGTCACATTTATTGATATCAGTTCACAGTTCTCAATGCTGTGTTTGGATTTTATTGTCTAGAATTCACAGAAAAATGTTCACGTCCCCCAAAACAGTAATTATTGGTATTCCTGAGAATGATGTCAGTCATCATAGGTGCACAGTGGCTGAACAGACTTTCAAGGACTTAAAGAACACTGAAGTAACCGTAAGAGAATAATTTCTGTACTGATTGTGTTTCCAAAAGCTGTTTCTGAAAAGTAGTAGGTATATCTATATTTAGCTGTAAGGGCATAATCAGTGTGGGAATGATAGTTAAACACTGAAACTGAGAAGATGGAGAGGTAATTTTTCTTACTGTTGTTTTTTCACCATTATTGTCCATAAGATTTTATAATCCTTGAATTTAATGCAATAATTTTTCAAACAGCAATTGTTTTCAACTGAGTAGTTAACCTTTCTGTGGCAGACTATGCTACAATCCTGTACCTGAACTGGCAAAGAGTGATGGTACCTTACACCAGCAGGAGGCCCACGCAGCTGCAGCGCCTGCCAGAGCGCTGGGGTGTGTAGGACAAGTCACAGCCTTGCTACTGCAATGTAATTTTAAGTTTCCGTGTTGCACAAACCCAACGGTGACTCTTTACTTTGCTCAGACTCTTAAGGTTATTATTGATTGCTTTATAAGCACTGTAGATCTCCGGAGTGCTATGGTCAATAAACTCCAAATAGAAGACAGCTTATTTACTCTGTTAGTTGCATTTCTTATTGTCAGTGTCTCATAGTAAGGTGTCATGGTAGCTTCACATGTGATGAAACATGCTAAATTGAGAAGAATGAGGACATGGATTAAGCATACTTGAAAGGAGGCAGTCTCTCCAGCACGTGTCTTCATGTCACCTTCTGTCAGAGAAGAATGATAGGTTGAGTCCAGAAGAGTTCCAGTAGAGTCTGGAAGTTCCTGAAAGACTTGTTTTACTCAGGTTTTTTATGAATCACCGGTATGTACTCACTTCAAGCTTTTAAAGATTTTTGTATTTGACTGCCATGGTGTACTACTGGAATTGTCTTGTTTGTCTAATGCTCTCTTTTCCATGCTTCATGCTTTGTCTAATATCTTTGTTTTGTAGCTTAACATTATCCTTTTTCACAATAACTAATGCCTAACGTACTTCACTGAAATGTGATGTATTATATAAATGAATAAACATCCCAGACTCTGAGACTCTGCATCCTTGATTTTGAAAGCTTTATTCATCCTGAATAATAATCAAGGAAAATGTCAGTGGAACGGAGTGAAAAGATAACATTTGTCCCATCAGACGTAGGCTAAGTTCACCATTGCATTCAGAGCTGCAACAGCAGCAGAATCATGACTGCAGACTCCAAGAACTCTCTCACGGTCTTTGGGCAGGTTTTTCTGTACCTACTGCTACCCTTTTTATTGTCCAGTATTTATAACTCTCTCTTCTGCTACCCGTGATCATTAGGTGTATCTCAAACCTAGCTGACAGGACAAACTGTTGAGGGCAGTAAATACATATTTTTACTTACTGTAAAGCAGAATGCAAATTTACAGTGCTATATATGCATTTCTCATTAATCTGCTCTTTTAAAATATGTCAACATGACATATATACAGCTTGGATTTGATTTTTGAACAAGAGAAACAATTTTATCTTATTGCTTCCCTCACTTAAGTTGAACTTCACCTTATTAAACTGACAGAATTTAGCGCTGTAATCTACTTTTGGGAATATTTCACATTTAAAAGATAACAATTTGACAGCATTAGGAAGCTTCAGGAAGGGAAAACATATAAGAAAAAAAGATGAAAAAAAGATTGGGATATATACACACATAGTATCTTCGAATATACATGCAATATACCTAGACATCTTTTTTTGGAAGTAACTCAGAATACCTTTCAGGTAGCTAAATTTGATCTAGTTCCGAAATAATCGACTGTGTACACCCATGTCTCACTGTTAACAGAAGCCTGTTCAAGACTTGGCATAGTATTGTGTTGCAAAAAGGCACATCAGCACTCTTGAGATTGCAATTCACAACTGGAAGGGGCCAGGACAAAAACCTCAGAAGAATTCAAGAGCATTCTTTAAATAAAAATATACAGTAGTCAAACAGAGTTAAAGATGCAATTGTTACATGAATGTAGCTATAGGTCTCCTCAACGTATATTAAATCTTATCCTAAGACACAAGTATAAGCAGAGCAAAAGAAACAGGCATATATACACACAAAGGTGATACCAATAAATAGCACTCTCACTACCACTTATAAATACTATTTATTATAATCCTATACACATTCAGTATCGCTCTGCTTGTGGTTTTGGGGCTTTTTTTTCAGTTGGTTGGTTGTTGTTTTGGGTGGGTAAGGGTTTGGGATTTTCTTTGTTTTGATTGTGTTATTTTTTTCTGCAGGGAAACCAGGCAGTTACATCAAATTCTTCAAAGCCAGAATACAATCTTGATGTAGCAATGGAAATTAGAGAATTATTATATTTCACTTATATGTAGAAATCAGAAAATCGGTCTCATTTCAGGTTTTAGGGACAACATTTTTCCTGGTATCCTAAAATGCTTACATACACACAATTACCTGTGATGTAGAATTTTGGATCTCCTGCCAAGATCTGCCTTTCTACTTCAATAAAAGTTGTATCTCTTCAACAGAGTAACAGAATCACAGACTCACAGAATGGTTAAGGTAGTCTCTCCAGTACATCCGTATTTCTCTTGTATGGAAGAGCCCAGACCTGGACACAGCAGTCCGGGTGTGGCCTCACCAGGGCTGAATAAAAGGGAAGGATCACCTGCTGGCAATACTTTGTCTACTGTAGCTGAGGATACCATTTACCTTCTTTGTGGCAAGGGCACATTGCTGGCTCATGTTCAACGTGGTATCCAGGACTCCCAGGTCCTTTTCTTCACAGCTGCTTTCCAGTTGGTTGGATCCCAGCACATAGTGGTGCATGCAGTTGTTCCTCCCTAGGTTCTGGAATTTGCACTTCCCCTTGCTGAACTTAATAATGTCCCTGTCAGCCTGTTTCTCCAGCCTGTAAATGTCCCTCTGGATGGCAGGGATATGACCCTCTGATGTATCAGCCAGCCACTCCTCCCAGTCTGGTGTTGCTGTAAACTTGCTGAGGATACACTCCACCCTATCATCCAGATTGTTAATAAAGATATTAAACAGGACTGGGCTCAGTATTGATCCACTGAGGTACATTGCTAGGCCTCCAACTAGACTTTATGTCAATGATCACCACCCTCTGGGCCTGGGCATTCAGTCAGCTTTCACCTTCTGCTCATCCAGCTTCTCTATGAGGATCTTATAGGAGATTATGGGGTTGTCACAGCTGTACTGAAATTGAAGTAGAAAAAATCCACTGCTCTCCCTTTGTCTACCAGGCCAGTCACTTCATCATAGAAGTTCATCACGTACATCAAGCATGACTTTCCCTTGGTAAAACCACGCTGGCTACTTCTGATGTCCTTTATGTGCCTGGGAATGGTTTTATGGACTAGCTGCTCCACCATCTTCCCAGACACTGAGGTGAGGGTGACTGGTCTCTAGTTCCCTGGGTCCTCCTTCTTACTATTTTTGAAGATGGCGGTGACATTTTCTTTCCTCCAGTCTTTGGGCACTTCTCCCAGTCATCATGATCAATAAAAGATTATTAAGAGTGGCCTCACAATGACATCTGCCAAATCCCTCAGCCTTGTGGGTGCATCCCATTGGGGCCCATAGACCTATGTATGTCCAGTTTAAGTATTATCTGAGCTGATTATCTTCTCCCAGGGGTAACATCTTCCTTGCTTCAACTTTTTCCCCTGGGTATCTAGTTAGCTATGTCTGGTTTCTTGGGGTTTTGGGGGTTTTGAATTGTTTTGGGTCTTTCTTTTTTCTTTTTCTTGGGGGGGGGAGCATAGAAGAATTCGAGCTTGATAATTTAAGCCATGTCTCTATACAGAAACATTCAGCTTTATGTGATTTAACAATGTATCTTGAAGTGAATTTGGGAAACAAAGCCCATAGATATCCACTGTAGCCTCCATAATACTCAGCCCAGTCCCATGAATGACAAAGTAACAATTATGTGGTCTCATAAATGCATGATATGACACCTAGATCTAGATTTCTGTACTCTATGGATTTACAGCTGCACTTCAGTGATAATTCGGCAATCTCTGCACTATATTTCATTGCATGGTAAAGACATGCCCTTAGGCAGCAAAAGGCAAAAAATACTTACTGGGCCATATTTGAATGACACCAACATCTGTCTCACTGGTGTCAGTCAGACATTTTGGCTTCTTGCTGAAACTGCATTCGCTGCAAAATACTGCTTAGCTATGTGGCTAAGCACAAAGTAAGACAAGATTTCAAAGCAAAACAAGATAAAACCCTCCCATCCTCATAAACTTCTCCTTTTTTCCTTCTCTAGACTTAAAGGTATTGTGCCCTAAGACATTAATTTCAATTATTAAATAGAGACATGATGCACTGGTTCAAAAATCTGAGAAGCTGCTACTTTTAAAAATTCAATAGTATATATGAAAACAAAAAAAAAAAAAAAGAAAAGAAAAAGAAAGCTAAGCAGTAGTGTTTGTTCAAAGTTGGAAATGTAAGCCTTAAAATTCTTCAATGGACTTCAGAGGGGAAGAAATAAGTTGATTTAAAGACATTCTGCTTCATAGAGATGTTCTGTTCATTAGGAAACTACTATTTACCTCAATATGACAGCTGGATTATTTTGGGTGAAAGCAAACATGACCGTTTCCTGATGCTTTTTTTTTTTGCCTTTTTT
>VYXH01002738.1:23146-33432 GCA_013397275.1 Burhinus bistriatus
ATCTAACCAGTCTATGACGCTACGGTTCTATGATCCTGGTAAGTTATAACCTCATGCCGTGAAGGTTGTCATACTGATGGATGGTGTCAAGAGACATGATTGAATCTGGGAATTACTGTGTGCTAAATAGACCCTTGGATTCAAATGTGGGACAATTCTGGATTTGATATAAGCATGAACATTCTCGTACAGAAAACCCAAACACGGACCTGTATCACAAAGACTCGATCTGCTTATGAAATATCTCCACACCTTGCCTTTGCCTCTCAGAAGCAAATCAAAATCAAATCAGAAAACACTACAGTAAAAGACTGATAGTCTTTGCTGAATGATGATCTGTAACAGTTTTACTGTGAAACCATTTATCTTAAAGTCTCTTTGATCACATTTATAGTTTAACTTGCATAAAACACTCTGCTCCTTACAGTGTGGGTTTTCTGCACATGGTCACAATAAGCAAAATGCAATAGCTGAATTAGAAACACTGCTCAGTGACCTGAATCACTGAATATGGATTCAAACGACACTGGGAAAGATCTTTAAGTGGAAAGTCTTCCCTTGCATTATTTAATTCATACTATTGAACATAAGCTAACAATTTAAACAAATGTCCCTAGATTTATTAGCAATCTTGAGTACCCTTTCCTTGTAATACAACATGCAAGTTCCAAACTTCAAATCCAGTTTAAAGTTTAGAAGCAAGCACATACTACATTTTTGTATGCTGACAGCTAACAATAATTACAAAAAAAAAAAACCAAACAAACCACAAACCAAAACTGTCATTGTGAACAGATGCTCCTATGAACCTTTATGGAAGGAAGATGGCAGTTTTTTCCCCTCCCAATAAGAATGCATTTACACATGATGTGAAATGTGAATTCAGCCTAAGAATGCAAACTGTAGTTTTTCTAACCTTTGAGGTAGAGTGATAGTCAGCTAGCTAAAATGACTGCTAATGAGGACATACAATCTTCTTAGAACAGAGATTTCAAATAGTTTATCATTCAGGAATTAAGTCAGCACTTGAATTTTGTTGAGCCTGTAAGACAAAAATGAAAATCTTGTCAGAAGGAGGGTCTCAAGGTTCCTGGTGCTCTTATTTCTAAAAATAGTCTGCACTAACAGCTAGCAGAGTTTGGAGACACAAAAAAATTATCTGGAAAAAAATATTCCAGTCATATATCATGAACTAAATTAACTTCCAGCTATGCACAAAGATGCTCATTTTGAAGGACTGAGAAAGGGAAGGTAACAGCTGGAAGAAAACCTGTTGTCTTCCAACCAACACCTGTCGTGTTTGGTTGTTGTTTTGTTTCTACTCTTCAGAAAAAGCAAGCTATATAATTAAAAGATGAAAGAAACAAAGACTTTTTGCTATACAACATGAAAGAAATAGACTTTTTGTAACACACTACCACAATAGTGCTTCTAGGAGCTACCTATCAGCTTTGCTGGGTGAGTAATCGTGGGTTTGTCAACATCAGCAGCTTAGTTTGCAACTAGTCATATAAGGCACGAATCCTGTTGTCATCCTGTGCAGCTTGGCATAGTGCAGTAATGCATGTGAATTTCATCGTGATGCACAAGAACTATTTTTTTTTTCATTGTCAGATAGCTATATTTCAGGACAAAGGCTTTTCCACACCCCCATTTCCATCTTTCCCTTTTTTTTTCTTTCATTATGCATGATTGAGAATGACTTTTCAAAATGAGTTTGATAAAGATCCCCCTCCCAAAACAATCCAAAAGTGTATGAATCATTTCTAGATTATAAAAGTTTTGTCAAATAATGATATCTGAAGCTTAAACCAACATCATGCCAACTACTTTTCCTAGACCATCTGTTTATCTTAAAATATTTTTTCTTTTTTTTAACTATTATACAATTTTTCCCAACTAAATACATTTTGTACTTCATGTTTTATTATACTTTTCTAGAAGACAAAAAAAACCATAAAAATGAAAGCATCAGATTTTGAAATACATCACAAATATTGTAGAAACCTGTAATTGTAGCTCAATGATTGGATTACATTGTGCTTATTCAATTACTTTAGCTTAGTGTTATACTCCCACGCCAGCACACTGATAAGCAGCGTAACATTACAGCAGGCGAGCCATGCCACTCTTGGTTAATGGTCCTCCAGCATTACGATTACATTTTTGATATTTTGCCTAGCTGAGGTTTCTATTACACACCCAGCTGAATGCAAAATTTCCCTTTAGATTGAAACTTGCCATACATGATAATGTCAGTATATGAAACACTTTCTTCTTTACATTTTTAGATAATAGCTTAAAGACCCATCTAAGTCAGAAGAAAAGTTCTGAACAGCTTCACTGGGATACATTCAAAGCAAAACTCACAGCCTAAGATGGTGTTAGGGTATATGATAAAAGTTAGGGTATGTGACATCTCCACACCCAGAAAGGAGCCCAGGGGCACTGCAGCAAGCGGGGGCATTCTAATAACCCAATAAGGGAAATAAGCCCCAGCTCTGATCCCCTGGACTGTCCCAGGAGACCTCTAACCCCATGAGTAAGGGGACACTCATGCTGGGGGGTCACCAGCAGCCGCTTTTGGGGGGTACTTCCCATACCTGGGGGCCAACTGCCAGGGGTAGGGGACACACCGTGGGAGGTAGAGGAAGAGGGTTTTGTGATTGCACAGGGCTTATTATGAAATGTTTTGGGGAGGAGCTGGAAGCGGGGGAAGGCAGGGGTCTAGATCATTGAGGGTGAAACAAGTGCAGGAAAATAGAGGGGTGAGTGGATAGAAGGGGCTAGTTTAAAAGTAAAATACTGAGGCCCAGGGACAGCTACTGGTCAGACTGAATGCCCAGCTGCTGGAGGGATCTGCCCAGTATATATGTATTTATACATATGGTTCCCACTAGACATCTACGCTGCTCAGCAAGAGGGGGAAGCAGGATGAAGCCATTGGTCTTGTTTGTGTTTGTGTGAGTACTGTGTGTGTCTGCTTATGTTAATCGATGTGCATGGCCATGTTTATATACACATCTCTGTATATATATCATAGAATCATAGAATGGTTAGAGTTGGAAGGGATGTTAAAGATCACCCAGTTCCAATCGTCCTGCCATGGGCAGGGACACCTTCCACTAAATGAAGTCCCAGCACCAACCCCTGAGGAATGCCACTCATCACTGGTCATCACTTGGACATCGAGCTGTTGACCGCAAATTTTTGGGCGCAGCCATCCAACCAGTTCCCTGTCCGCCAAGTGGTCCACCCATCAAATCCATGTCTCTCCGATTTAGAGACAAGGATGTTATGCGGCAGAGTGTCAAATGCTTTGCACAGGTCCAGGTAGGCGATGTCAGTTGCTCTTGCCTTATCCACCAAAGCTGTAATGGAATCATAGAAGGCCATCAGATTTTTCAGGCACAATTTGCCCTTGTGGAAGCCATGTTGGCTGTCAATGATCACCTCCTTATTTTCCATGTGCCTTAGTACAGCTTCCAGGTGGATCTGCTCCATGATTTTGCCAGGCACAGAGGTGAGACTGAGGCCTGTAGTTCCCTGGGTCTTCTTTTTTCCCTTTTTTTAAAAATGAGGGTTTTGTTTCTGCTTTTCCAGTCAGCAGGAACTTCACTGGACTGCCACAGCTTCTCAAATATAATTGATACTGGCTTAGCAACTTCATCTACCCTCAGGTTTCCTCAGGACCTGCAGATGCATCTTATCAGATGCCATGAACTTGTGCACCTTCAGGTCCTTAGGTGGTCTTGAACCTGATCTTCTACAGTGAGCAGTTCCTCATTCTTCCAGTACCTGCCTTTGCCTTCTGCTGCTTGGGCCACGTGGCTCGAGCACTTGCCAGCGAAGACTGAGGCAAAAAAGTTTTTGAGTACTTCAGTCATTTCCATATCGCAGATGACCAGATCTCCTGTTTCCTTCTGAAGTGGGCCCACCTTTCCCCTAGTCTTTCTTTTATCACCAATATACCTATAGAAGTTTTCTGTCTTTTGGTATCCTACTGGGTTCTTGTGCAAACTGTAATACTTTCTTAATTTTGTTCATTATGTGAGTTGACTATGGTGTTTTGCTTCTTCTCAGCCTCTGGAAGAACCATGAAAAACGATGAGAAAGACTAACAGTCAAACTTGTCTAGCCAAGCTAGATAAAACTGGATAGCAAAATAAGAATTTGTGATATAAACCAGTAAAAGGTGGCAATGGAAATACAGGCATAAAAAGAACAAATAGGTGCTCACATTTGATGTTTTCCCTTTTCAAAACTGCAATGTTCCATGTCACTTGTAATCTCCCTATTGTGGAAATTTAAAAAATTAGTTAATATTTTCATGTACCTTGTTACTCTCATCCTTTTGGATTTTTTCAGAAAGGTGGCATTTTCTCAGTGAATAAAACTGTATTTATTTATATATGCCATTCTTTATTTATCTTCCCAGTGAGAGAGAAGCTAGACATGAGCAAAATCTCTATGCGTGTGAAAACAGCTAAGCACTGTAACGGGTTACTAGGGAGTCTGTGGGACCTTCAGTAGTGGAGGATACAAAAAAGTTACATGAAACCCTGTGGGATTGCTACAGATGGACTGACCCTGTTTGGAAGAGAAATCAATTGGATGGATTCTCAAACTGCAAGGCAAATACAGCTTTCCTTGAAGCATAAAAGGTTTTGTCTATACTTTCTCAAGGTATAGTTTGTATATTCTAACATTTTGACCTTCAGTAATACAGTAGTAAATATTAACAGAGTGTTAGTTATTGTGGCTAATGTTTTTCTCCCAAGAGTATCTTATTTTGTCACATCCAGTGTCACGTACCTAAGCATACTGTAAAATTTATTATTTTTGTAATTTATAATTTCATTCCCTGATTTCCTTTTACACATTAAACCTTGAGTTTCCTTTGAACATTTGATCCTTATTTTTCATAAGTCTATATGTTGCCATAGAATGACATAAAATAGGTAAAGTACTAGTCACACAAATAACTTCCACTGCTGAGTGAGTACGGTGAATGCCTTTGGATCTTTAAAAGTCCAGTGATATAAAGTGTTGCGTGATCCCTAAATCTGCAGCTGTCACAGGCAATGGAAATATTTAACTACTCAATTATTAAACAGTAATAATGATCAGAACAGATTACAATGAATGGTAAAGTCAAGAAAACTTAGATATGAGCCTCTTTCAAGTGGTCTAAAGATTATTGTGCTCCAGGCCAGAAATGTTTCCAACGGGTTGTCTGCATGTCAATATTATAGGAATACTAGCCTGTGTTTATGAACCCTGAAATAGTGCTACTTCAGCTGGATCATTCAGAAAACATTTGCATTTCCTTCCATTTTAGGACACCATTTCAGACAGGGTCCTCTTATTGTTGCTCAAGAGTCACAGCTGCACATCAGTTCCTCATTTTGCTTGAGAAGAATAGTGAAACAGAAATGCTAAACTGATATGAAATAAATCCTTGAAATTGCAGGTGAGAGGCATGGACAATACTACTTGAGGTGTACAGAAGTCATACTATTATCATAAAAAAGGTATTAATGTTATCATACTATTTACTTGAGCCACAATGCATGATTATTATATTATCTACCCTATGTCAGACATAAAATTGATCAAGGTATACAGTCTTGGTAAAAGTGTTAGAAAACTGACACAAAACTGATAGTTATCAGGGAGAAGGTATCAATAATTCAACAGCAGACAGTGAGGGAATATCAAGCAGGTCCTTTAGACCTTTGTCTTGTATCTGACAAATGTCCTGTACCACTTAATATTTTCATTATAACTCAGATGGCTGAACAGAGTGTGTGATAATAAAATTTGCAGGTGGTGCTGAGAATGGGTGAACTGGAAGGACATGGGTGCAGTGACAGGAGGGGATGGAACTCAAAATTGGCTCAATAAGAGAGAGAAAGTGCCCTGAAAACACCAATTATAAAGAGATTTAAGATGTTTTTCTTGGGAAGAAACACTAACATGCATGAAGGTGGAAAGGATTGTAGCTAGACAGGTGTCTGTACTACAGAAGTGGATCTGAATGTTACTGTGAAGTAGAAATTTAACAGTGATGCAATGCTGTTGACAAAATTGCTGAAGATGGGACAAAGCCAAGGTGCACCTGAGGAGCAGGAGTCTGGTGTACATCTCAGGGCTGTCTTTCTTTAAAGAAAAATTGTCTCAGCTGTTCTGAAGGGAAATTGTAATGCAGTAGATCTTGCACTACAAATGACACATTTATATACATAAAGAATACTATAGCTGTTGCAAGTAAAGGTCTGTTAATGAAAGATCTAATTAAGGATTTAGCTTCAATGGAGACCAAAATGAACACCAGAACCACCTCCTTTATTGTTTATCACTACTGAATCTAACTTTATCCATGTATATATTGTATTCAGTGACATATATGCATTCACATTTTGTAATGTTTTTCTTGTTATTTTTAACACTTAACATTAACTGAAAGGGATGTCCTACCTTATCATAGGAAAAACAGACTAAGTGTTTCTTATAGGCATGAAGTCCGACTCTAAATTACCAAACCCACTTCTCCAGGAAAAGGTACATTCCTTTTGTTTTTAGCATGTTCAAAGGATTGCAAAGCAGATTTAAATATTGATAAAAGCCCCACACTTTTATTTTTTGCGATGTAGCAGATAGAAAGTCTACAAAAGAACACAACAGCAATAGACCTGAATCTAGAACCCCTTCATCGATATGCAAAAGGCTTACTCATAAAAATATGCGCAGAGAAATTAACAGATAAAGATGGACTTGAATAAATTAATACTGGCCTTGATTACATTGAATCACTCAGATGAAGTGTATAGTGGATTACTTTCCTGATAAAGAAAACCTGCAATTGACTCTGAAATAACAAAAAACAGTTATTGGGTCTTATCAACATAAGCTTATAGTTTACTCAGATTAACATAATAGTATTATTTTAATTGATTTCCAAAGATCTCGGCCTACTTCATTTTTGTGGCTAAACAAATATTTTATCTGATAACATTTCAAGGTTTCTGTTGAAAAAAAGATGACAAATTGCAGGAAAAAAACCCCAAACATTGATGAAAGAAGAATAAATTAATAAAAATTCTAATTTTGTCCTATGACACTCTTATTTTGTAAAGATTTGAGAAATCTGATTTCCACTGTTAGCTAAAACCAATGTTGTTTGTTACATCTATTTTAAATTGCATTGGCTCTTATGTCTAGAAGTTTCAAAGAAGTTTAAGAGACTTCAAGGATTTCTATTAATCTGTTGAATCTAATGAAGAAGGTACCACCAGACCTCAGTCATTTCTCACAGCTTTCCTATGAACTCTATCATGAATATGATTGGTATCATTACTTATTTCCTCTGGGAAAATAACTACATAGATTATGCCAGTGAAAAAAACTCAGTGAGGGAAAGGAAGAGAGGAAGGAATTGTCTGTGAGAAAGGAAAAATAACAAAAGCTCAAGTAATATGTACTGAATTAAATATTTATGATGGAATCAGCACACTTTAAAGAAAAAAAGTGATTACCTGAGTTGGATTGCATAGCTTTCCTGGCACCAACCATGTTTGATCTGCCTTAAGGCAATTTTAATAGTAATGTAAAAGTACTCAGTACTCACCATTTTATGGCAGACACTCATTTGAAGGCATTACATAAAATGACATGAAGCTCATATCCTCATCTCAAAATACATTAGTGATTTCTGCTTAAGCATTTACAGTGGCAGACTTCTCCAATTTCTAAAATACAGAGCTGAGATGAAAACAACTTATCCAAAGCCCTTTTTCTGCTGTGGGTTAGTTTTCTACTTACCCTCTGGATTCGGAAATACATTAGTCCATTTAATAAATAGGTTAATCATAATTTTACTTCCTTTCAGCCATCAGATAAACTACTGTAATATAGAATGATATATGGAAATTGTGTATCAAAAGCGGTAGCTTAAAAAATAGTGTACAAAATGATTCTGAAATGCCTCTTCAGATTTTTTTAATGCAATAAATTAACATATCACATTTTATTGATAGTGCTTACCATCTGGTCTAAGTCAACAGTGTCCCAGGAGTAAAAAGCAAACCCATATATACCCAATGCTGAGAGCCGAGCCATAATAATCAATATGACATTGAAAGAAAAGCAAACCAGTCCCATCTCTTCCAGCCTTTGGTGCATGCAGCTGTACTGCAGGACTCACAGGAACCCTAACGACTATTTAATTTTCATTTTCTTTAATGACTTACTCCGATTGTGACTGTACTTTCTCTGATTTCCTGATCTAAGTAAGGTTTACTGAGAAAGTAAAGCAATTCATGTTTACACAGAGAAGCATTTAGCTTATTGCAGTGTAGTTGTTTTATCTTCTTTTTTGTAGGTATTTTCATGGATAATGTGGTTGCAATGTTTTAATCACAACAGATTATCAAAACCAGCTTTGAGTCCAAATCCCATTCAGACTGCAGACTGCCATATTTCTTTCACATACACTTTCCTTTTTTTGTTCTTTATTCCATTCTTTTTCTGTTTCTGACTAGTCTCATAAGGCACTCAATTAAAGCAATCAAAATTACATTATATAAAATAATCTTAGGAAGGACAGTTACGGGAATGGAAATGAAAAGGATGAAGAAAAGATGTGGGTTACCAGACAGAAGCTGTAAAGACAGTAATTTTTGGTATCTATTTAACATTATCAAAGTAGGAGATTTTTTTCCTTACTGAAAGCATTTCACACACCCCACACCCCCCTTTTTTTTATTCCTGTAAATGCTTTTAAGACTTTTTTGGAAAAGTCGTCATTTTCAAAGTACCCATAAGAGCATGTAATACCTATATAATTCTTAAAAAATTGCTCTTTTCTAAAATAATGGCAATTTTCCAGATAACCAGTTTACACAATAAGGAAATGCCTCAGACTTACTTTGAAAAAGGTAATGCAGTAGAGATGGATGGTTTATTCCATACTTTGGAGGGAGTATATTACCAGCAAAAAGCAAAATACTCAGATTAATGTGCATTACTGAGTAATCAATACTCTTATCAGAAAAAAGATAGAAAGCTTCCTATATCAGACTTCTGAATACTGTTGGGAGGAAAGTGCAACGTTGTATTTCAAGGCTTTCCAATACTTCCCAAAATAATTGGTATGAGGGAGATATAACACTTCTGGTAGTGCTAAAAAGAAGACAAAATTTTGAAGTGGACAAAAAGACAAATGAGTCCTGAGCTCAGTGAACTAGTCAAAAGGAATTCCATTGAGTCCAGTAACAGGGTTTGGAGCTTCTCATTGTAATGGTTATAGGATCAGAATGTATAAAATTTAACATTGACTTAGTATCACCTTCTCAAAATTCTTTGTCAATTTGCTGGACTTCTTAGTATTTTGATATAAAACCATGTAATTGCCAACTGTAGAAAATTCTTGTTTTGCAGATAGGTGTAAGGACATGTAAAAGAAAAAAAGAAAAAAGAAAAACAAAGAAAATTAAGATTTGCTGTCTTAATATTGTTGTTCTGCTACTTTCCAAAATTTGATGAAGTATTTGCTTCCAGGCTATGACATAAAGACACAAAGCCTATGGCCAATCCAGGTTAACTCATGAGTTCTTATTTCTTTTGGCTGGACAACCCTGCAATGCTCATATTTATGAAATTTGAATAATAAAATACGTAGGATTGCAATATCGTTAAAATCAATCCCAACAAAATAAGGGAAAGGTAATTGAACTTTCCAGCAGAAAACTCAGTCACATCTACATTGTAATAAGTAGTACTAAGCAAATTGGGGGAAAAGGGCTATAGAACAGATTCAAAATCTGGCATCAAATAAGAGTTTAACATCTGCTCATTTTATAGATTTTTCAAGCCAGACATCACGCTCAGCATAGTATATGCAAAATGAGCCATGTCCAATAATAGAATAGGCATCATGGTTTTCTGGTAGCTGTATTTTATCTTTCTATTGATGTGTGTCATGACATTTGCAGATGTACATGTAGTCTTTTCTATCTAGCCATCATTTCTGGATGCAGGAGTTGAACACAACATTAGCAAGTTTGCTAAGGATAGCAAACTGGGAGGTGCTGTTGAATCTCTTGAGGGATGAAAGACCTTACAGAGGGATCTAGATAGATCAGAGCATTGGGCAATCATCTATAGCATGAAATTTAATGAGTCCAAGTGCTGAATTCTGCACCTGGGATGCAGTAATGCCGGACACAAGTATAAATCGGGAGAGGAGTGGCTGGAGACTAGCCCTGCAGAAAGGGATGCGGGGG
>VYXH01002738.1:39173-55612 GCA_013397275.1 Burhinus bistriatus
GTTAAAAAAATGGGACGTACTTTTAATAAAAAAAAAAAAAAAAAAGATTATCACTCGAATATGAATTGTCCATGAGTTGTTTATATTCTTCAGTAGACATTATGTTTATTCTACAAGAACTGATGGAAGTTATAGCAGACATACAAGAATAAGAAAAAAATGCATTTCCTTGTTATATAGTCAATTTAAGGCGAACATTATGGCACATTTTGGTACCATTAATATGACTGAGTAATAGAAAAAATGGGACAATTTTCCCTTATTATTTTATCTCTAAATACCTCACTCCATAAACCTCTGATGTAAACCTGGAATTAAGGGCTAGGGCTGCATTAAAGCTTCCATAAGTTACCTATGCTGCTTGGTTCTGACGGATTGCTTCTTAATTAAGAGTGTAGAAAACAGAATTGATTTTTCAATGGCTACCAAATCCAGATCAGAAATGAGGACCAACTTCTGTTTCTTTTTCACTAGAGCAACTGCTTAATGGTTCCTGCTCGTAGAGCAAAGGTACTACAATCTTTCCCTGCTATATCAGGTCACTGTGTGTATCACAACATAAAAACAGTTGCTGCTTATCTATTTTGTCTCAAACCAGAAATAATCTTGGTTTAAGAATATCATACGTGCTTCCCTTCTTCAACTAGTCTCTCATCTTTGCATTAAGAAATGGTAATTTTCAACTTATAAGTAAATACAGCCATGAAAGAATGTAACTTCTTCTCTTTCCTCTCTTATTGAATTTTTTCCCCGCATCTCTAGACATTAGCCACCTAAGTAGCAGTGACAAGTAGTTGCAGCCTTAATGTAACTGCTGAGCATTTAATTGGTGTCTTGCATTTAATCAATAACTTTAAATCCATGTATATTTTACATTAGGAAACTTTTTCAACTACCTTCGAGAATACTCTGTATGTGAACCTGTTGTGAAAAATTTATTTCTAAATTACCATAAACTGTTAAAATTCCATATTTGACAAATAAGAAGTGCGGGAAAACTGGATTTTCATTAAAAGAATAGTTAGTCAAATATTATTAAATGAATCAGTCATTCAGTGACTAATCTGAGTGTGAAGATATTAACTCTTACTGAGAAGATTCCAGCAAAATAACTCATCAATACTATTTATTCCTAAATTACTTGAGAACAACTGGTAATTTCCAAATGAATTATTTAATTTGTGAAGATATTTGAGCAGCTGTGATTAGAAGTGGATAAGGAAGTTTGTTTTTTTCTGCTAGCAGTCAGAAAAGTAGGTTGTAGTGCTCTACAGATGAACATAAGAGGTGACAACAGGTGATGAGCTGTTCTATTAAGGAGGGTGACCTTATTTCCCCGACCATATAGATCAAATGTATCCTTATTTCTCTAATTAAACTTGCATTTTGGAGAACTGTTATAAAATCATTTTTTTATGAAAGTGGGTAATTATCTCCAGGTAATTACCTTTGTGCTTCTAAGAATATATTTGGATCACTAAGTGCCTGGGTTGCTAAAGTTTCCATTTTTATTTGTATAAAAATTGGAAGAACAGCTAGCAGAGAGAGTCACCAGAAGCACAATTTTGTGCAGCAGTGTCTGGGCTCTGTGTCCACATCTTTTACGTGAGCTGGTAATGGGAGAGGAGACAGCTGAGGACATATGGGTCAGGGTTAAAAGGGCAGACCAACATGAGTGATGTTGTGAGTGTCTGTCATAGACCACCTAATCAAGAAATAGATGAGGCCCTCTTGAGACAACTAAAGAAGAATCTACTTCTCAGGCCCACCCTGGGCCCACCCCTCCTTGGGGTGATTCTAATCCCCCATGTCTGCTAGAGGGCCAACAGAGCAGGGCACAAACAATCAAGGAGGCTTCTGGGTGCATTCATGAGAAGTCTCTAACACAGATGATCAAGAAGCCATCAAAGAGATTCTTATAAACCAGGAAGGACTAGTCAGTGAAGGCTGGTGACAACCTTTAGCTGTAGTGACTGTGAGATGGTGGAGTACAGGATCTTGAGAGGATGAAGCAGGGCAAAAAGCAGGATCTTAATCCCAGACTTCAGGGGAGCAGACTTTGGCAGGGAACTGCTTAGAAGAATCCAATAGGAAACATCCCTGGAGTGAGGAATGGTCCAGGAGAAATAATTCATTTTTTCAATGATTGCTTCCTCCAAGTTCAGGACTGGTCTATCTCCATTCTTGAGCTTGAATGAAGAAATTCAGCAAATCAAGCAAAGGTAGCAGGTAGCCTGTGTGGATGAATAAGAATCTCCTGAAAAAAATCAAACACAAAAAATGAGACATACAAGAATTAGAAGCAGGGTAAGATGACCCAGAAGAATTATAGACATTTCTAGAAGATGCAAGGACGGAGGTAAAAGAGGCAAACTTCATTGGATTTTGACCAGGTGAGGAACATAAAAGGCAACAAGAAAGGTTTCTCTAGGTACATTAGCAGCAAAAGAAAGACCAATGCACAAGAAAATGCTGAGGGCCAACTGGCTAGGAAGGAGCTCTGCAGAAAAGGACATGAGTTTCCTGGTGGACAGGAAGATCAACATGAGCAGGCAAGATGTTCTTGCAGCAAAGACAGCCAATAGCCTCATGGGCTACATTAGGAAGACCATTGCCAGTAGGCAGAGGGGGATGATCCCTTCCCTCTGCTCAGCACTGGTGATACCACATCTGGAGTGCTGGGTCCAGTTCCGGGCCTCCCAGTAAAACAGGCATGAACATATTTGAATCAGTCCAGCAAACAGTCACAAAAATGATGAAGGGGCTGGAGCAACTGTTATGAGAACAGGCTGAGAGGTCTGGGACTGTTCAGCCTGAAGAAGGCTCAAGGGGGAATCTTATCGATGTGTACAAATACCTGAAGGGTGGGCATATAGAAGATAGTGCCAAGCTTTTCTCAGGGGTTACAGATCAAAGGTAATGGGCAAATATTGAAATACAAGAAATTACATTAAACATGAAAACTTTTTTACTGTGAGGGTGGCTGGGCATTGGTGCAGATTGCCCACAGAAGTTGTGAAGTCTCTATCCTTGGACATATTTAAAATCTGAACACCATTCTACAACTTGCTGTAGGTCACCCTTCTCTGACCCAGGGTTTGACGAGATGATCTCCAGATGTTCTGCCATCCTCACCTATTCTGCATTACTGTGCAGGTGATACATCTGAAGTGTGTGAGAATCAAAGACTGTCTAAAAGACAGGGTATGGTGTTGAGATGGTTGCATACTTTGTAACTTCATTAGTATAAGAACATCTTTGCTTTAGATTGATCTTTTTGTACAGCCAGAAGTGTACATATTTGCTTATTTTTGAATTTCTTTGTATATACTTGAAATATAGAAAGGTCATTTGAACTTTTCAGGCAAGAACCACATTGTGGCAAGGTACAGCCCAAAAGATAATTCTGGACTTGTTTACCTTGCAATGCAACTTAGATTTTTGCACAGTTTATTTTAAATATGCATGAAGATAAGCTAAAGCAATACGTACACAGGGCTCATGGGTAGTCATGACAGAGATGCTGTCAAGGGAATCGAGGAGCTGATAATATTGGAGGGGAATGCGGAGAAGGGAGAGATTCACTTTAAAAACTATTTCGGTATAGTTCCAATGAATTGAGCAAAACTTCACTGATTTACTCCAAGAAGGATTTGGTCCCAAATATTGAAATATTTGGGAATTCTGAAACTGTATCCACTGTTAGACATGCTGCAAAACGGCATTGTTCCTTTTTTCCTCCTCTTGAGCATCCTCTTCTTGTTTGCTACTTGATTCCTGCAGCTTGCTTAAAATCCCAGCTTTGTTGAAGTTAATATAACTTTTGGCAACCTTAAGCCAGATTTTTAAAAAGGGAAAGTTCTTAGTATCTGCTTAAGACAGGCACACTATGTCTGCCTGCTTCTCTGCCTAACTTTTTCTTCTGTAATATGAATTGTTTTGTAGGACATTGTGATCTCAGCCCATCAAGCACTTTTGAATTAACACTTTGGGTAAGTTGTATGTTTTGAAATAAGTGTGCAAATATTTGCAGGGCCCAACCTTCCAGTGATATTTTAAGTAACTTACAACCGTAAATCTTCCTGTAAGATACTCTAGCATTTATGATGCCATTATGCCCAGACACGATGAAGTTGTTAGATAATAAATAATTAGAAATGCTGACCTAAATTATACTATGAAGGAAAAAAGATTACTTAAATACTAAAACCCAAAAAAAGATGTGGATATACTCTTATCCAGTTAAGAAAATAAAATGGCTACAGATAAAAAGCAAGAGTCTGAGATATAATAAACTTTTGCCAGACTCTGGTAGCAATATAATAGGAACAGAAGTTTTTTTCAAGCTTTTTTAATAAAGTGTAAATTGATTAAAGTTTTCTAATCTGTCAAATATCAGGGATAAATTTTCATTTTATTAAAAGAGTGTTAGAGCTGTCTCCCTTTTAAAAACAGAGAAATTAACTGAAAACATAGGATTTGTTGATTCTGGAACTGATTATTACAGTGCATGAACTAATGATCAGTGGCTGGTGCTAAAATTAATTAATATGGCTTTTAATAAAGTTTCTGCATCATATTATCATATTATTATGTCTCTAAACATAATTAATTTTTGCAAAAGTAACATTACAGGGAAGATTCTGTACACATATAGATCACCATAGCCTCTGTGGAGTGAGTTTGTAAATAACAGCTGAGTAGCTCACTCTCTTTTTGTATTAATTGCATGCAGAATTGCTGTAAAAGGCCACTCCTGTCTAAACAGGTAGACATCATTTTTTCCTCATTAACAGAATGTAGACTGAAAATATCATTCTCTAAATCAGTGAAAAATATTTCTGGTAATAACACATTATCTGAATTAGTAAGATTGACTTACTTGCCAGGTGTGTCATGTTTTACATGTTACAAGGATATGCATTTCTTACTCGTTCTAATATGGGTGTGATCACTTCTGGCAGTATTAATTCACAGATCCACACCTTAGAGAACATTGAATCACTTTTTTTTCAACTAACTAAATAAATAAAATTCACACACTGATATTTATGTCAGATTCCTGATGCGTATTATCCCACCAGAGATCCATAGACCATGAATATTTTAGATGTCTGTAAGCATGGGTGATTTGAAGCAACTGAGCATGAGAAACTTTGAAACTGCAACCTCTTAAAACTCTAATGAGCACCATATCCTTTGGATTAATTCTTATCACTTTGAAAACTGCCTCCTTTCCAAATGAGCCTACTCTGAATTTCCAAGTCTCAGACACATATTCTCAGGTGCCATGAACAGCATCAGAGAACAACCTTGCAAATCTTGTAAATTATTTGTGCACCTCATATGACTTTTTGTTTTTCAAGACAAAGGACAAAGTTCCAGGTATTGGTGGATAGCATAGAAAATTTATTTATTTATTTATTTAACCTGTGGGGTTTTTTTATCAGCATGAGATGATACTTAATTTATAAAAGCATGGAGGAGGTATCTGTGAGCTAAGATTGTACCTATGTTGCACTGCATAACCTCTCCAGGAAAACACGTAGGAGATTGAAACTTTTATGAAATTTAATAGGAGATTCTAGCTGGCTACTGTGATTGTTTTTACGATACTGTTCCTGTGTGACCAGACACTTTTGCTTATTAAGCGATTACAAGGGAAAAGTACTGAAAGAAGAATAAGTGTCAAAGTACTTCTTAGGCACTCAGGATTTAGAAACAATTAAATATGAAAATATGGGAACCTTCTTTGGCCGGGGGGTTGAACTAGATTTTCTCTGAAGGTCCCTTCCAAGCCCTACTATTTTGTGAGTCTATGATTCTGTAGGTTTTTTGTTATACTAAATGCAAGGGAATTAATTAATTAAAATTATAAACATACAAAAAAAATACCAGCTTAGGTAAGAGTAAGTCAGGTTTACTGGTTTAAGAAAGAAGCTAACATAAATGCAGGCTTTTTTGGTGATAGTATCTTGTGTTCTTTTAAGCTGGTTAAAACACTTCCTCACCCTATCAGGTAAATAACATGCATTTATCAAGCACTCCAGTACTCACAAGAATTGTTATTTGGCCTTGATAGCACTGCAATGCTACATACGCTACATTTGTTTATTATGCTCATGATAGGTCAATATTTGGGTTTTCAATGGAGAAACAGAACAGTCCCCTCCCAGGAAGGGTTTAGCCCTGACATTTCCCATGTCCATGGGATCAAGCCACAGAGTGGCTGCTGCAGGTGCTCAACCCACTTGTCTGTCGGCAAGCAGAACCTCCACGGATGTGCTTTCTCTGTTTTGTTGCCAACTGCTTTAGGGAGTGAGGAGCAGGTTGGGGGCAGGGAGAAGGATTCAAGGAGGTGTCTCTTCATATTATGGTTGAGTTCTGTTCTGTTTGGTTGCTACAATTTCTATTGTCCTTAACTATTTTCCTTTCTACATTGCATTGATGATCTCTGATAATTATCTTTTCCAGGTTTAAGATGGAAGAAAGAAGAAACAGCAGTGAGACAAGATTAATAATTGTTCAGAGGTGGCAGGAAAGAATCTCTGAAAGTTTTCTGGAAGTGTAAAGGTTTTAACAGTTGTCTTTAAAATTTCACAGTTGTCTTTGATAGCTGTATTTTCATTGTGAAGGAGTGAAACTAGGAATATCTTTTATGGAAGAGGCCATAATTTTTATAAGTAATGGGAGACTTGAAACCTAATAAATCCTCCATTTTTAAGTGTCATTATCAAATTTGTTTAACAGATGTTTTGGTAATCATCAGAGAGAAATCCCTTAAAATATAGGTATGCTCTTTGATCTGTTGAAGACCACTAGAAGGATCTGCAAGGTTATGGGGCCACACCTCTCCTGCACACACAACCGACCAAAGAACAACTTTGTTCTCATGCAAATTTCTGTATCCCCTGCAGTGTATGGTCAGCTGCTGTTCTGTTTACAGATTCTGCTGCTCAAATGGGCCACACAAACATTAGAGATAGAGAGACTAGCTCAAAGCCTGTGTTCTCACTGAAACTTTTGTCTCCCCTTAAGCAGGCTATCCATTTCAACCACGAGCTATTTCCACTGTGTTTGATGCTCCCGACACTTCCCACAGCCACTTTTTCCTTCACAGGGCCAGGGAACTACCAGTGTCACAGAGTCCAACCTGATCTCTCCTCAGCATCAGGTGAAGATGCAGCTGAAAACATTTCAGAGCTACTTCAGCTTTGCCAGCCTGGTATTTCTTGCAAAGCTTCTTGGCAGAGTATACCTCCACAGAGATATAGTCCATGTTCAAGTAGTTCACAAAACTGCAGGCTTTAGAAACACAGTTTATTATAGACTTTGGTAAATGAGAATCTTTCAAAAATATGCAAAATATATATTATCTAAAAACTTGAAGCTAGCAATATTTCCATCTGTATAACTTTCTCTGAAAATACACATTGATGTAACAAAATTATAAGAATCTTATCTAGTGGTACAGCATGAGCTCAAGAATCAGAGATCTGTCCCCAGTCTCAGAATAATTTGACAAATGACACTGAGGTTGCTGGTGTCTCCATTTACTCACTTATATAATGTAAGTGATAGGAAAAAGAAACTCTCTACTATTGCTATACTGCAATGTAGACCGAGTGTTTTGCTAGCAGAATTGCCTAATTATGCTTTGATGGGGAAACAGTAGTACACAGGGCAACCTGGAGGGCCTGACAACACTGGCAATTCATTTGTTTGACATTCAACTCAGTTTGCTTGAAGGTGAGCAAACATAAAACAATCTCTGGTCTAATATAGCCTGAATATTGTACATTTTCTTCTACTCCACCTTGAAATCCTGCAAGATGTCTTTTTCAGGTTACCCTTGCTGGTTTCACTTTGGCCAGCTTAAGCCATTCTCCTTTATTTTCTATCACAGACTAAAAAGAATGTTAAAAAAACCCAAACAAACAAACAAAAAACCTCAACTGAAAACAAAAACCATGCTTCATATGGATTTGTAATGCAAATGTAATAGGACTTTTTTTTTCTTTTTTTTTTTCACTGACATTTCCTTCACTTAAATGACAGTCATTCCTGGGTTTTGTTTGTGCCCTGAAGTTACTGCTTGAATAAGTTAAAGGCAATTCTTAACTTGAAATGGGAAATTGCAGAGTGCCCAGAAGTTTTGGCTTTAAATACAAGTATTTTCATGTCTGAATTTGATATTTTCATTGAGGAAACCAAAAAAGGAAATCACATTTCCCTTCTGAACTAGCCAGTTCAACCCACACGGTTTTGAACTTTTTAATATCAGCTGCATTTAGGACTGACAATACAGAAATGTCATTGTCGAATCTAAAAAACCTCAGGAGTTCAAAAGTACAATTTTATGTTGCATTTAGCTTCATAAATAAGAATGGTGGATGGGCAGTATAAAGAAGCAATATAAATCCCTTTAGAAATGCACACTTTGTTCCAAATGATTTATATTTCTGTAGGCCATGCACTCACCCCTGGAGCCTAGGTTGGTCTTTGGCTCACTGCAGACGCTTGTGTCTCGCTGTCAATGGAGTTTTCTCTTGTATATGAACCTCTATCTTAGCAGTGACAAGATAGTCTGTTGCCAGCCTTTTCATCAGGACTGTAAACATTATATCAGCTGATAATTATTTTGACAGTAAAAAGGTTTAAGCTTTCTTTATTTCAGTCTCAAAACAGAAAATAACAAGAGCAACAGAAGTGACTTGATGTGTAAAAGAACCATGATTCTGAAAATTAATAGAATCATAGAATAGTTNTTCCTACTAGAGTGAGTAGAGAGGCAGAATCACCTCCCTCCACCTGCTGACAATGCTTCTTTTGATGCAGGCTACAGTTGGCCTTCTGGTCTGCAAGCGCACATTATCAGCTCATGTCCAGCTTTTCATCCACCAGTACCCCCAAGTCCTTCTCAGTAGGGCTGCTCTCAATCCCTTCATCCCCTAGACTGTATTGATACCAGGGGTTGCCTCAACCCAGGTGTAGGACCCTGCACTTGGCCTTGTTGAACCTCTTAATGTTCACATGGACTCACTTCTTGAGCTTGTCCAGGTCGCTCTGGCTTGTCAACTACACCGTTTAGCTTGGTGTCATCTGCAAACTTGCTGAGCGTGCACTCGATCCCACTATGTCATTGATGAAGATATTAAACAGTACTGGTCCCAGTACGGACCCCTGGAGAATACCACTAGTCACCGTCTTCATCTGGACATTGAGCCATTGATCACTACCCTCTGGATGTGACTATCCAACCAGTCACCTCTAACATTAGTTTTGCTCTTAATTTTTCCTGATTTCCCTTTGACAATGAAACACAGATACGAATACAGCAATGTATTAGTTCTTTATGAGCTGGAGGGAAATTTGGGTTTTTTCTGTAAAGCAAATACAAATTTGATGACCAGAGTGAAAAGCAATTGCCACTGTGAAACAACCAATATGACTGTCTTTTAGACCAACTTGTATTTGAACTTAAGTTTGTTAGACCAGTTTCTGTACCAAATACGCTTTTTTGTGTTGTCACTACCACTTTATGAATATATAAATAGACTTTTACAAAAGCATAAACTTCTCAGAAGAAAAATATATGATTTTCTTAAGCAAAACAACTGCTTGAGACAGAATATTTGTCTAATATATGACTGTGCAAATAGAAGTTTGACTTGGTTCTTTTTTTATTGTTCTCATTCTCAACTTTATTCTTCCTTTGGCTTGATTTAGAGAGTGATCTTTTTCAATTAAGTTGCATAAGAAATACATTAAAACTTTCATTGTAAAAACATTTTTGAGGAGTATGACAGGTATTTTATAGCCATCTTTCTTTTTTTTTGCTACTTGCAGATCTATGAAAACCAGAAAATCTCTCTTTCTCTTCATTTGTCTTCTCTATACTGTTAGAATCATCATAACTTCTTTCCCCTATCCCTTGTGCATCTTCTTTAGTTAAACCATAAGAACTAGGATATTCTTACTCTTTTATTATCTTATGCAATGGTGCAGATATAGTGTGGGATCAGTCAGACATGACACAAACCATGCATTTTCTTAAACTATTTGTTTGTCTTGTTGATTTCAACTGTAACTTACTGAAATTTTTCAGACTGATATCCTGGGATCCCACTGGCTGTATATGTGCTGATACAGTGTGATCTCTATTTACTTAAGGATAGGTGGGTAAATAGCTGTCTGTGTTCACTAAAAATCATTGCTATCTATTTTATTTTATGTTTCCAGAATGCTGTCAATTATCTCTTTAAGCACCTCTAGAAGAAAAAAGACCTGAAATGCATTTTTGAAAGAAGTCCCCCATTCAGTTGTAAGCTCTGACAGTTCCGTGGAGGTTACAAAGAATCTGATCAACTCAAAAATGAGGTTGGTAGGCTTTTTCCCACTGGAATATAATCTGTTGCTTTTAAGTGCATCCTTCCAAATGTATTTTCCACGCATGTACATGCTGTAGTGTGTCTATTTGATTTCACTAGAGATTGAAAATAAAAATGTCCTCAGAAGTGAATGCTATCTTCTGTTGAATTTCCCTTTCAAAACTGTGGTCATAGCATCTTTGCATGCTGTTTTTAAGTTTGTTGAAATGCTACCTACCTGCCACTATACAAACAAGAAGTTGAAGACATTAAGAAGGAAAGCAGCAAAGGATATAATGTATGTCCTCCCCCTCTTCCAAGTAGGTGATTAACCAGACAAAAATTGCTGTATATTGTGTTCTGAAGACCTGGCAGGTACTGCAGTATGGCTGCTGATACCACCTTGCTGGACCGAAAAGACAAGGCTCCCAACATTTGCCTGGCTCTTCTTGTAATGTGATCAGTCTGCAGGGGTTTCTCTGGCTTTCTGAGGGAGGTATTCATCAGCAGTCACAAGCAAGAGGGGATAGGAACCATATATGAGCAATAGTATGTATTTGAAGACTTCATAAAATGTGTGAATCTAAATGTAAAATGTCAAACCTTGAGTCTGCATGACCTTCAACTTTGCAGCTTAGGTATCAGCTCTTTTGCTGGTATCTGGCTGTCTTCTCACAGCTGAGCGTTCTCCACCTGCCTGTGTATGGAAAAGACTTCTGAGACAAACTGCCCTCATGATGTGGCCAAGCCCAACCTGCCTTTTCTTCGCAAATTGTCACTCCATGGCAAAAGTACATTGGAGTCAATGTTCCTAAAACATCAAGGATTAGAAACATGAAAACACAATAAACAGAGCTAAACTGAGACAATAGCATACATCCTTAGTCTCTAGAGCACAGTACTTCTCTATGCATTTCCTTCTGACCTAGCATGTCCTTCCCACGTTGTTCCATTATGTATTTGTTCTTCCTACAACCAGAATGAACAGACGCATGATGCTAACCTTGCTAACGAATCTAGTCATTCAAGACAACACAGAAATTACAATACTGTTTAGACCTTCGAGCTGCAGTTTGATTTTCAAAAGTCTACTTTCTTGCCATGAATTATTTGTCAATTTTATGTTCTATATTTTAGTTTTCTTCCACAGGAATGCCCTGCTGACTCCCATTTTCTGTAATCTTATAAATTGTAAAGATGTTTGCATTTTGCAAACAAGAACAGCAGTATATTCTAATACAATGTCCTTCCCCTTACAGCCTGAATAAATGTGAATGACAGCACAAAGACATCATGCAATGAAGAATGAAGCACAGTCTATGTAGATAAGAGCTGAGAATTCAGTATTTCAATTCATGACCTTTTTTAATTTTATTTTAATATCTTATCTTGGTCTTCACCATCCTCTGTAAAGACCTCAAGAGAAAAGCACAGAATAATTGAATCATCTAGGTTGGAAAAGACCCTTGAGTTCATTGAGTCCAACTGTAAACCTAACACTACCAATTCCACCACTATGCTATGTCTCTAAGCCCCACATCTACCTGTCTTTGAAATACCTCTGGGAACGGTGACTCGATCACTTCCATGGCCAGCCTGGTCCAGCGCTTGACAATCCTTTCAGTGAAGAAATTTTTCCTCTTATCCAGTATAACCTCCCCTGGTGCAACCTGATGCCGTTTCCTTTTGTCCTATTGACTGTTACCTGGGAAAAGAGACCAACCCCCACCTCGCTACAACCTCCTTTCAGGTAGTTGTAGAGAGCGATAAGGTCTCCCCTCAGCCTCTTTTTCTCTAGACTAAACAACCCCAATTCCTCCACCTGCTCCTCACAGGACTTTTTCTCTAGACTCTTCACCAGCTTCATTGCTCTTCTTTGGATGTGCTCCAGCACCTCAATACCTTTCAAATGAAACAGTTCATTGCCTCTTGAATGCGCCTGGACAGCCAAAATTTTGAGCTATCTCAAAAATTCATTAAAATGAGATGTTTACTTCAAGCTGGTTGGATGAAATGAAAGGAAAACTGTACCAAACACGGCTTTAAGTATTAATTAAATACATAGCATGTTAACATAAAAATATTAAAGTACAGCATAAGTGTGATTTTTAAGATTAAATATGCTATCAACATTTAATAACATTAATTGTAATCACATGTGCTTTATTAAATGGTACACTATTTTCAGAAAATAGTGTTAATGTTCTTCTTTTGCCTGGTTTGTAGAGAACCAATGTTCCTAAGCAACTTTTGGACTTGTATGAAAGCATAATGTGTTAAAACTACTACGGAAGAAAGAAGAAAATTTATGGTAATTATTACTCCTGGCAGTTTGGAACGCTTCATTTCTAAAAGGAAAAAAAAAGTAAGAAACTTTTTTTCTGATAAGAAAGTAGTAAATAGACATTCTCAAACTTATTAGAAATGGTCCTATCAATTGCTCAACGAAGCTGCTAGAACAAAGGCATTCATATGTAAGCAACTGGAAGCAAGAATATAAAGTTTGTCCTAATTCAGAAGAATTAGTCAACAAATAAGGAGACCTGACACCCTTAGCAGGTATGTCACTGAATGAAGAAATGAGGGTTGGGGGAGGCGCTCCTCAGGATCTGATGAGCATTCAATGGCCTGTGCCATGAATGAAGCGTCATCATTTGCTTGTAACAAATAAAAGGATGTTATCATCAGTAAATTGGAATATGAACAACAGACCCTGGTGTGACAACCATCTTTTTTCTCTGTTTCTTGGGGAGAAAGAAAGAGTTTTAAAACAAGAAAAAACCTCTTTAACAAAGGTGCAATACGGAAATGTTTATACAGATTACATTCACTGACATTGCTCTCTCTTCAGGTTCTTCTTTCTGGTCAAATTATGAAAAGAAACCATTAGCTGTACTTCAAGGCTTGTCAATAATGAAAATCTGTAACACTTAAGAAGGGCAGAAAAGAAATAATGTGTAAGATAAAAATGCCAGAGTTTAGTAATTTCCTTCCTTTCTCATGGAACAGGTCATATCCAGCAATATCCACTAAAGGGGCAAATGCTACTTAAAAAGTTGTAGGATCCTGGATTTCAGTTGGAGAATCCTGGAATTCTGGGAAATTCCAGAGCTCAGAAAAGTGTGAATGTTGAACACAAATTTAAACAGAAAAATGAACTTAATATTTGCAGTATACAGCCAGTCTAATGAAAAGCAAAATCATGCAATGCTGATAATTTAGAGCAGTAGGAAGCCAATATCCAGTTACATGATTCAGTTTAACACATCTCTCACCCTCTTATTCTTAAACAATCTGGAAGGTTTGGATTATACCTTCAGACGCATTGACATAACCTTGTAAAAGACGTTCAGAGCTTTTTAACACCTTAACTTAAATAAATTAAAAATCAAATAACAGTTAGAAGTCCCAAACCACAGAAAACAGAGAAAAAAACCTTCTAATTCTTAATGCAAGAGTTGCTACTCTTTGTTGTGCATTTTATGGGAGGTCAGCCTAGATGAGGATCATTGATTCTTCTACCATTAAAATTTGAGTAATGAAATTTTTCCAAGTTGCATCAGTCACTGTAGATCACTCATATTTAATTCCTGAAACTTGAAACTAAGCATTAAAGTAAATTCTTCTTTTCTCACATTTGAATGTTTAAATAAAAGATGGGTCTTGCTGGAATATAAATAAAAAAAAATACTGTCTTACTGCAAGACTTACTCTTCTTTGGTTTACGTTTTACAGAAGGTCACTCTAGATCAGGATAATTGTTTCTTCTTCCCTTAGAATCTAAGTCTTGAAAGTTCTCTCTAAAGTACATATATTTGGCACGAGTCACTATGTATTACTAATAATTTACTCTTGAAACAAGAAAAAAGTAACTACAGGAAACCATAAAAAACTGAAAAAGGAGCCACTTTGTGAAAGACTTCAACATTTCTTCCAAGTGAGAATTTCAAGTGATTCAGAAAAGATTACATTATTTTCATAATAAAATTGAAGACCTGGAAAACAGGTCACGATGTTCACATCTTAAGAATTACAGCTATTATAGAGGAAAGAGAAAAAGAAAGATGATTTGATTTATAACCACTCTGATAATCAAAGTAATTGGAAGATGTGTTTTCCCACACGAATGGGAAATGACATTAACACATGGATTCATGTGTTACCTTTATAAAAACGCTGACATCTTCAAAAAAGGTAAAAAAGTTTCTCACACATCAAGGAAAACGTAGAATTAAGCTTAATATTTTTATTACATTTTCGTGAACAGAAACTTGAAGAGCAGTGAAAGCAAAAGAAAACTACTGGAAATAATGCATACTGCTTCTTTAATTCCAGAAAAAGACAGATTTACCCTAAAAAGGAATCTATGTACCACACAATCATGTAAATTCTAGGTGAGGAACAATTTACTCTCAAAAAAAGAAAGCCAAACCTCTTGCTGAGTGTAGATACCTTTCTGTGTTCCTTGCTAGACATAGCGGTGAAGTGTGGAAGAAGAGTTAGCTGTTTGGCAGAACTGATGCCTGAGTATCTGATAAATTTGGATCATTTGTGCTCAGTTCTTTACCAGGGTTGTTTTTCCTAAGAAAGCAACACATAAGACAGCAACTTCCACAGGCTCTTTGAAGGAAAATTATGCATAAATAAGAGCTTGTGCCATGATCAGTCCAACATGTCATCTCCATGTCTAAACTGAATGTTTGCTCATTAAATATGTAATATGCTGATATGTTACACAGCCCCAGGAGGCAGACCTTATTCCCTTTTTATAGCTGTTGCATAGCACAGGGCACCCACAGAGGTATGGGTGACATTATTAAACCAGCTGTTTTGCTTTGGTTTAATTTTCAAAGTTCATATTCTGAATATGTTGTCTTGGTCTAGTAACACAATAACTAATGTCTCTAGTCATTAGTTTAAAAAAAGCTTTTGCAGTTTAGAAATCTGAGCTGCTTTTTTTAATTGTCTTTTCTTTTTTTTTTTTTAACACTGATGTGAGAATGACACATTGGTATCCAGGAGAAACACTAAACAGTGTATTACAAATAGAGGAAAGATCTGGAGCTCTAAAAGTCTAGGTTTCACCTGTGACCTCCTGAGTAACTTTGGACAATATAGTGTACATCCTTTCCCTCACTTTGCTGATTTGTATAATGGGTATAATGAATCTTCCTATCTTCACATGTTCTTCTTGAATCACTTTATAAAAATTTACTGTTATTTATTTATCACTTAAGTGAGAACACTCAAACAATCCCAAGTACAGTCAGGATTAGGTTTTAAAAGGACTTGCATTTTTAACTCTTTCTCATTTCTTTTTAAGTAACCACAGGTATTAAAATAACTTTTTTTTCAACCAATATTTTTTCTTATATTATTTTCCCCTCAAAATATGTTTAAGGAAAAATAATTTCCCATCCAGCTCTGATGAAAATGAGATGTAAATAAAATACATGAAAGAGTCTGTTCATAGAATTTAAGCCTAAATTATTTATTCCACACAGAGAAACTTAGAAATTAAGATGAATGTTAGACATTGGGAGTTCAGCAGTCCATGAAGAAATAGAGGTGATCAGGAAGGAATAATATTTCTTTTACTTCAGTGCTTTGCAATAGTCTTTCATGTCTTTTTATTTAACATTTTAAATTTTCTCCTCTTTTGTTGTTAAATGGACACTATTTAAATATGTTTTGTCCACTGTTCTGTGTTTCAATGGACACAGTTGAAAAAGACTTTTGCTGCAGTACAATGGGTGGAATACAACAGAAGACATCCATTTCAGTGATCACAGGCCATTTCATCACTCTGCCTTTATCTGTGTTCTTCCTCAAATAAGAGCTCCCAAAACTAATTTTTATTATGTATTGTATCATCAATAAAGAAAAAAAAAAATTGAAACTGAAAAAGAGAACATTTGTGCTAAATATCCCCAAGCTATGTGGAGCTACAACAGAACTCATCCATACTGGCAGCAA
Source organism: Burhinus bistriatus (assembly GCA_013397275.1). Taxonomy (NCBI): domain Eukaryota; kingdom Metazoa; phylum Chordata; class Aves; order Charadriiformes; family Burhinidae; genus Burhinus; species Burhinus bistriatus. Next base: position 55,520 of record VYXH01002738.1, read on the forward strand.
TATTTGCTGAGCACAGGTACTGATCTAAAGTATAAAATTTAACATTTTATGTCTTTTTCAGTCAATAGAAACAGTACTGCTTAAACATACAAA
>VYXH01002738.1:59654-95232 GCA_013397275.1 Burhinus bistriatus
TGTTGCTGAGCAAACAATTTTGAAAAGTTTGGTTTTTTCTTTGACAGTTTCTTTAGATTTAAAGTAATTGGTTTTGGTTTTGTTTTTTTTTTTTATTATTTTATTTTTCGGTCTACCTGCCTATCTTCCACATTTAATTCTTTAAATTATTTCTTAAAAGGGAAACTGTTCTGTGCCATGTGGTGGCCGTTAGAACTGACCTTATTATGGACTCCGAAACCTTGCATATGTGATTTAGTGGATGGCTCTTTCATCTCTTTGTCACTCTCTCTGTTGTTTCTCTCAACCATCTGGAGATGAGCCAGCCCACTTATTCCCAAAGCTAGGTTAAGAAGGAGACCCATGGAGCGCGTAACCTTCCTAATCCTGCCTTTCAAAAAACAACATTTGTTCTTCCCCCTTGCTCAGCTGTCACCTGTAGAAGACAAGGCATTAGTCACTGATAGAGGTGATGCTGCCACAGCTCTAATGCTACAAGAGGAGAAACCCATGCTCTCTGAGCTGGAAAAGCATGCTCTGCATGAGCATGTAAAACACTCATTTTATGTTTTCCTCCTTTGTTTCACTTGCAAAAGCTGGAAAAAAGACAATTTATATGCTTTTAATTTGCCTTAACAAGTTATGACATTTAATGCCATCTTTCTCTCAGTACAAAGCAAAGTGATGTCATTGACAGCTCTTTGACAAAAGGCCCTTCTGTCCCTTGCACAGTTGAGGGATGCATTCACAAAAACTGAAAGTGCCCAAGGTGCAGAGACTGAAGGCAGCCAGGTACAGAAAACTGAATAATCAGCAAACTGGACTAATGCCACTTCTCAAAGTCTCTGAAATCTTTTCCTGTTTTGCAAAAATCTTAAGTTTCATCTTACATATTTCTATAATGCTCTTTTGAAAGACCACTTTGAAGTTATACTTCTGGGTCCAAAGAATTGCATGCAGTCTGTAATCCCCTGGTGTCCAACACAGTGTCTCTGAAATTACCCCCCCCCACACCTTATGCATTTATGCTGACTTCAGAGCCATCAGACTGAAGTTCAGCCATCAACAAAATATATGCAAATGCTAGAATATTAATGCCCAGCATAAAGTACATGTTGCTTTGATCTTTGCTGCTGCTGTGATTTCAAAAGTCTCCTAGAAACTGTTCAAGTGCAGTAGTGTGTCTTTCCGGACAGTTTTATATCCTGCCTGCAAATCCCTTGATATTTCAACAACCTCTGATTTTTCATTTTGTAGTGTACTTATCCAGAGACACCTAGCCCCTAACAATGCATAAGTGCGTTGCTTGCACTAACTGAATATGCTTTGCCATGGTCTGCATTATCTTCTGAAAATACCCTACATTATTTATTTTGGGGAATTTCTGTAACTCTAAACAGCCATTTGCTGATTTTCACAGAATCACAGAATTTTCCAGGATCTTTACATAAAGCACAATGTAAACATTTGTTTTAAAAATCAAAAAGCTGTTTCAAACCTTCAAAATAACATTAACAGTAGCACAAGTAAATCCACTTTGCTAATCTCAGTTTGAAATCAGATGTATCGCCATTGCTATAGCATACTAAAAAAAACCAGAGCATATCAAAAGCCCAGCTCCCACCACGGCCCCCTTGTCAAGTTGCGGCTAATACAGCAGGCCTGAATGAGTAATTCTGAATCAAGATTAGGCACATGAAATGCTTATAGGCAGACCAGTCTTCAGAATGCCGAATCACTGTCTTAGTTTGAAAGTTCAGAAGTGCTGTGACAGTCAGAGCAGATTGAAATAGAAGTAGCTAAACTGTGGTATAGAAAATCCACAGGATGAAATCAAGTAGATGATGCTGGGATCTGACTGTCAAATATTTCAATAGAAATATTTCATAAGAACTATTTGGTGACACTGAAAATATTTTATGGTTTATTGTTAAGGAAATGTTACTTGCAAAAAGAAGGAGAAGGAGTTGTAGCTCCCTAATACCTCTTAAGGACAACCCATTAATTTGCATTAAACATCTAAAAATCTAAAATATCATGAATTTGTGACATGGTTTTGGAATGTTGAGCTCTTAAAGAGTTAACATTTCTTTATGTCTTTAAAGTGCTCTTACAATGAATGTGCTTCAGCTTCCTTACTTACACAAAGCAGGTAACAACAGCTGCTTGTATCATACCTTTTGTGAAGGTTTAGTTATTATATACTTAACGTTCATAATATGTTACTGTATATGGGATAGGAGAAAGTGCTTAGCGTACAGACAGGGGAGTCTCCAAAGTTTCCAGGTTCTTAGTTTAGTTAGTTGGACAGTATCTATGAGACTCTAACTACACAGAAAGGGAGTCCTTCATCTGGACTTGGAAGAAAGCAAGTAAGGCATTAAAGCTGTGCAGTGTATGATTTCCATAGTTATTTTTCTCTAAAAGAACCTTCTTCAAGGTGCTTAGAGACATGGTTTAGTGGCAGACCTAGTAGAGTAGGGTCAATGGTTGGACTAGATGATCTTAGAGGTCTTTCCCAACCTTAATGATTCTATGATTCTATGGCCCCAGAAAGACAGATTCTTATTGTATTTGACAAGTACTGTTTTCGCCTTTCTAACTGACATTTTCTTAACACAGAATAAATTGCTGCTCTCTTCCACAAGCAACACCCCCAAATCTTAAGCTTTCCACTCTGCCTACTTGTCTCCTCATTTTGTTAAGTTCCTCAAGAAACAGACACAGCCACACATCAAAGGTGACTAAGGTGCATATAACTATGTGTCAGTCATAGCTTGTGAGAAATCCACAACCTGGGTGCATGACAGGGAACTTGCTTCAGCACTGGGGCACCACTGAAGCTTTCTGCCTGAAGCTGTCTCTTGTGTAGCAGTGGCCTGCATCACTCGTTAAGTGAACCAGCCCAGCAGCTTTACTTGCTTTATGAATCTTTAGACTGCCCGGCACACAAATAACTGTGTATTGCCTGAATCTCAAGGACCTTCACAAAGAAATAAATAAAAATGCAAATGTCAGTTTCAGGATACAGAAGTACACACAGCACCACAGCAAGTGGAAAATGGACAACTTGCACCTGTCAGCTGTGGTGAATGTTAAATTGCAGACATAGAAAACCCAACCTGAATGCAGCAAGTTGTCTTTGGGCAAGGCACAGGTTTCTGCTACAGTTGTGCTGGGGTAAGGCTGTAAGTGGTTTGTACAAAGTCAAGTGGAATCCTGGTTTCTGGGTGCAGAGCTCAGGCATCCTGCTGCTTCCTTTGTAGCATGTGGGGTACATCTAGCCTCTCTGAAAAAATGGACATCCTCCTGCATGTCCCTCTACAAGTTTCATCAGTGCATCCATTTTCCCTTGGTAAAAGTTAGTAAAGGGTTCAAAGAAAAATGGTCGCACTCTCTAACTGCATCGTACTAACTGGAATCAAACACTGACAATAACTACTGAGTACGCGGTAATAATTAAGGGTATATTAACATAATTTCTGCCATTTCAGTGATACACATACTGCCATAATCCATGATTCCTTTTGAACTGAGAAACAACAGAAAAAGTGTAGAAAGTAATTTCCCACATTTCTGGAGATTCTGTGTTTCTGGAGGTGAGTCGTTGTAATTTGTAAGTAGCCTGTAACAACTGCATAGCTGTGCTGATGTACATCTCCACAATAGGAAATCACGTTTTGTAGTAGCAACCCCTTTTCAGCTGTTGCTAGATACTGAGCACAACCGAGGAGCAAAGTCGTGTGATAAATTACATTAACAAAAGTTTGACAAAACTCAGGTAGTTTGAAGTGAACTGGTAATATTTGGACTTCTGGCTTTGTAGACCAAAGACGGGTGAGTTTTATATTTGTCTGAAAGTTTATTTTAACTGGTAAAACTTGAAACAAACTTAATGTCATTCTTGAACTCTCAAGAAATTTGTTTAGGAAATCTCATAGAAGATCTGTAGGAACTAGTTAGCTGCTATATTGCAACACAGTAGAAAGTGAAATCATAAGATCATATGAGAGCTTAAGACAGTAGTTATTTGCTGATGTCTGTCAAAGGCATTTTAGTTTGTCTTATTACTTGCATACATAAGCAGACTTCTGTATTGTAATGATCACAACAGGAACATGCTGCTCTTATTACCAGTTGAATCTCTAATGTAACCAGCAAACCATTCAGAAGCTATTGTACAGAAAGGACTTCGGTTTTTTCTATTAATCAGTTACAGAATCGCGCACAACAATGATAATTTACTTGGAAACCCCCAACACAACTTTTTCTCTTTACTTTCTGGTCTCTCAGAAGGTATCTGGACTCTCTCTCAGCAACTGCTTAACACATTGTGAAACCAAAAGTAGACAGAAAAGAGTACCAAACTAATTAAGAAGACACACCTTTTGCATATGCAATTTAAAAAAAAATACTATGGTAAGTTAAGTCTTGAGGTCCACCTCCAGAACATCATATTCTGAGCTATTATCACATACATTAATTGAATGTCATTTATTGTACCACAAACCCAGCAGTTACTATAGGGACAGGGAATGTTGGTGGAAAATTGGCAACAGCACTACAGAGATGGCTGTGTGCAAAGCAAAATAAATGCATTGAGTTGTTTGGACCTGGATAAATTACTTGCATTGAAAAACAACTTTTATTTTCAATAACATACTAAGGCCTTCTTCTTTCACTGCCAGGAATGACTGACATGTTTTGCTAGGATTTGCAAATACAGTTGTACTTGCAAGACTTGCCAATAGAATTTAAGTTCCAGCTAAGTGCCAGTACTTTGCCCACATTACTCACATCAATTACCCAAAAGAAATGATGTGCATTTGTTGTGATTTTTCTGTGTGCCATGAACCGAAGTAACTTTTCTGCTAGCATCTTTATGTATAGAACTTGAAGCATTTGTACTTGGACTCCCAAGCTGAGTATTTATGAAGTGTCATTTGTACTTTAGTTTCTTCCATGCCATCTCACAACCAGGAGCCTGCACTTAAGTCTTAGGTAAGATTTTGAGGACACCTTTAAGAATATTTTTCAAGGTTTGGGAAAGCTAGAGGGAGTTCTTTGCTCTGCCACAGATTTCCTATGTGCCTACCAACACTCTTTCACTGTTTCTTTAATATAGGTAGAATAAGATCAAAGAACAACTACATTCACTAGTCTTCTAACTCTCCATATCATTTTAAACAAGATCCTTGGCAAGGTTTGGCCAACTGCATGTTTATGGGCACATGTTAGGGACTATTAATAATAAGCAGAACGGTTTAGTTCAAATTCATTTTAGTCTTTTCTACCCTGTGCCGTCCTTCAATATTAATCCAAAAGGCTTTGAGTGCCTCTTCATACCGTCATGAATGCAATAGGTACTCATTTTATACCACTCTGAAGGGCTGCTGTGTGGCCTCATGCTGTTTCAGACACTATGAAAAAACACACAAAACCAATCATTAAACCATATGCTCATAAGGTCACCAAGGCCTGTAAGACACACAAGAATAGTTTCACTATAGCGCAGACATGGCCTTCCCACCATGCAGCTTCACAGACAGAAAACAGTCCTTGATACTGTCCTACTTAGAAATGAAGATTTAACTAATGTGTTCCTGTTTCCTAAGTGTAATATGGGGATAAAGCTTCCTAACCTCGGAGTCTATTTAAAATCGTGAAGTATTTTGATAGTATTTGAGCATTCTTCTATAACTAAGAACTAAGAATTCTGAAATTTAGTGCATGTCTTCTGTAAATTCACTGATTCAGAAACTGTTCTTTTCCTGATTTATTTAGGAATAATACTTGTGCATCATAATTACAAAAAGAGCATCTAATAGTTTATGCAAATTCATTCAAGTACTCAGATGTACATTGATAATACTGACAAATACTATTCTGAAGTATTAATTGTGCGATAATACTTATACCAGTATAACTGAAGCTTTTTTCTAGAATAGGTAGGTTTCTGGAAGTGTTTACAAGAATGAATGAATGGAAGAATAACAAAGATTAGCTGGGAAGCTGTTTAGAGCATGTTGGATTATGAAGAAAACCCTGAAATTAAAAGAAAACTTGTATAGACAGGACACTAAAGGATAAACATCAAAATGAAGGTAACATTGCTATGGAGAACTTTGAAAATGACAGAAGAGCTTGGATTTAAAGCAAGAAAAATGAATTAAGTAATATATAGATTTAAGAGTAAAAAGAAAAAAGGTGAACTAATGGTCTGAATGAAGTAAAAAAAAGGTATTCCATTAAATGTATTATTTGTGCACAATTCTATAACACAAATTGTCACAGTAAAAGCAGTTCTGCTTTATAAAGATAAAAGCAGTTTTTTAGGAGAGCAAAAGTGGAGGGTATCTTACAGCTACCAAAGTATTTCATCAGGGCAAAAAAAAAAATTCAGATTTGGAATGGGATCTCTGGCAGTCTTGTTATTTTTATAATTTAATGTTCCTTAACATGAACAATTTTTTTTTTTTATTCAATATCTATATGCAGAATATAATTTGCATGTAAAAGTGACTCTACCTTTTAAGACTAGTTCTAACAAGATATTTAAGGAAAAAAATTCTATCAGCTGAGGAGTCTGTGGAGTCTCCATCCTTGGAGATACTCAACAATCAGCAATCTGTTGTAGGACACCTTACTTGAGCACTAGGGCTGGACTACAAACCTCAAGGGGTGCATGCAAATCTTGTTAATCTTGTGATTCTATGAAATGTAGAAAACAAGATAAAAATATTTTACCAGACAGTCACATTTTTTAGGTTTCATATGTATCTTTTTTAACAGGCTTAATATAAATAGACAGGGGAGGGGCAGTCTAAGAATAAAGCTGATCATTACAATCTGAACAACTTGAAATTTGAAAGATACAGAATTTTCTCAAATAACAGTTAGTTTTGCATGCTTCACTTCTGAGAATTACTTATTCCTACATTGCTATCCACCAGATCATTAAAAAAAAAATCCACACAAAAACAACCCAAAGAAGAAAAAATCCCTAACCTACAAAATTATTACATTTTGAGCAGACACTGTTGTAGTTTCTTTTTATACAATTGAGTCATGAATTTGACAACATAATTTGTTTGTAGGCTATTTCAAATTGATTAAATTTCTTTGCCTGTGTATATTAATTTAAGAGTTTAGAATAATGAAATAAGAACAAAATCAGTTTGCAGTGAAAAGTAAACAGCATATTCACATTCACACCAAGAAGGTCTCCCAAAACAGAAATATATCTACTTTGGCTGTCATAAAAATGAATGAAAAATAAGTTAATCCAAAGATGCTAAGATTTTAGCACTGAAAAACAAAAAGGATAAAGCATTTTCAGTGAGATAAAGGTTTTATTTGCAAGTGGCATAGCTAGATCTGTTTGTGATGATGGTCCTCTGGCAATGGGCAGCACAGATGTGGGCCACTGTGTATACCACAGCATAGTAAACTTTACTGTAAACAAGTTTTTAGTCTACTTTATTACACCAAAATCATGGTTTGGTTTCATTCTTAAGAAGGATATTGCACTCATCAATATGAGAAGCCCTCTCATGATTTTGAAACAATTGTTATTTTTAAGAGAGCTGGAAGGAAACTTTCTCTTGTCTTTGGATCCTTGTATAAACAAGGAGATCATGATACCTTAACTCAGATCTTTCTCAAGGAAGAGTGCTACCGCCTGTGGTCGTCTCTGAAATACTTATGGAAACAACAGATGTTGAATAAGAAAAAGGGAGAAAGAAGTCAGATTTTAATGCAATGTTTTTATTTCCCTTTTTATTTCCTTTTGGTTTACTCTGCTTTTCTTACCAAGGCATTCCCAGATTTTTTGCCCACTTTTTCTTAAAACATAATCCTTACGGACAAGACAAAACCCAGCTTTTGCTTTGAATGTCTTCCATGTGGGATCTTCAGGATCTGGGTTCTTCACACAAAATAATTTATTGTTTCAACACTACAACCGCAAAACTGGAGTTCAATTTTCCAGGAGAAGTTCCAGAACAGCGTAGAAAAAAAGTTGATCCATGTAGTCATCACAAAGACTGTTCTTCTGAGAATGAATTTTCTACTGATGTATCTTGCCTTCCACAAATGCTGCAATTTGGTCAGACATATTCATTTCTACATTTGGACAAGTGTAACACTCAGTCTTAAAAATACCAGTATCGAAAAAGAATGATTAAATAAGCTCATGCAAGACAGGGTGTGGACAACACTTGAAGTCAGACAGAGAGGACTATTTCAGGAAGAGAGAAGGCCCAAGGGGCACTAAGAATCATGGAGAAACATAGGAAAGGACACTAATTTATTATACGTACTATCTCCCTTGTGTAACATGAACTACAGTATTCATAAAAACACACTAACTCCCTGTTACACATGTTAACGTCACAGACCACTTGCTTCTTTTGCATCACAAATCAGAGGGCATTATTTTTCCTCTTGCAGTAGAGAACTCAAATTTGTTTCAACTGCAGTAGTGATATCGAAGTGATTTTGGAGATATTAGTTTTAAACATCTGTATTGACACATCTGAATAAGAACTGCATCATGTCGGCCTTTTCTTGGAATGGTTTTGAAGACCAAATGTCTCTTGCGCAAATGTTCACAGGAAACTAAAAGACTGTGAAGATGAAAGCAAACCTATTATTCTAATTCTAATGAATATTTTGAAATACCTTCTTTTTCAGATTAGATTATTTTAAAGGGAATTAAAACTAGAGCTCTGTGATGTATATAATGACATCATTTGTGCCTATGTTCTCCTGAGCATAAAATATGCCCATTCCTACCAGAAACCTGAACAAAATCGTTGCTCACAAAGATCATTTTTCAAGACCCCACTTGAAGAGAGAACCCAATCTCTTCGCACAACTGAAAACTTAAACTGACAACTTTTTAATACACTTTTGTTTTCTTCGAACTCTGCTGAATTTTTATGATGAAAGTTAGGGATTTGATGACAAGAACCAGTAAATGGTAACTTTCAGTAAACTGTGATGTGTAGCCACAAATTCAATGCATTTATATGAATGAATGCGGACTGAACTGAAGGAGAATGACAGTGGCTGAAGAGCTGAAGGAGCAGGGTAATTCACAGAGGGAACCTGGGCAAGGGAGCAAGGATAGATTGGGAAACAGAAAGAACAGGAGTTATTCAAAGTAAACTAGGATCAAGTTGCAAATGCTGGATTAGCTAAGAAAAAGTATGGAACTGGGTAAGTTAGTCCAGAGGGTGGGGGAAAAGTTGTCATGCAGTAGGGCAAAGGATTTTGTGTTTTGTCTGTATTTCAAAAGACAGTGGTAAGTAAAAACAGATCACAAGGACTATTTGCAGTAAAATATTACAGTGAAGAGAAAAATACAGTTAAGAAAATTCTAATATTCTTAGAAAGTCTTAAAAAGATTAATTTCAGAAAGACTTGCCAATAGGAGTAGCAGAACCCTCATTTTTTTAATAAGTTGTGAAGTTATGTGAGTTAACCATGGTTTTGGAATTTGTCACAGAAATTTTCCACTGCTTTAGCTCAAATGTCCTTCAGCAGATAAAGAACAGTGATAACAATAATGGCACTGTCATTTCACATCCAGACCTACAAGTGTGATAACAGAAATTCAGCTCAAAAAGGATCTCACCTTATTAAGCTGTAGCATTTTCTATAAAGATTCAGATATATCAATTCTGCCTTTAATATTAGCTTGATCTAACTGCAAACAGAAAGTGAGGATTGAGGAATTTCTAATTTTCATTATCAGCTTTTCCTTTCCCATGTACAATAGATCAAGCCTGGTAGTTGGAAAGAAGCAAGATATGCAAGTTCTGTAACTAGCGTTGTCACAGCCCGGGTGTAGGACCTTGGCAAATAGCCCATTTTTTCCACTTTATCGCTGTTTGCCGTGTTACATTTGGCCTGTTTGACTATTGCTGCAGCAGAAATGTTATTATCCATTCCATTTGCAAGTGCACCTGTACAATATTATGGGCTGTCATATTACAACCTTTTCTTTTTACAGAAGTAAGAGTTGACCCTGCTTGTTAGGACATCTTTTGGGATGACCTACAACCACTGCAATTTTTGAGTAGCTTTTAGATTTCTCTGAAGTGACTGACATACCTTGCTTTGGAAATAACTGCACCAGCTGTAGAAATTACTGCTTTCAACTACTTATTACTGTGTATCTGCAGAGATTATTTATCCTAACTTTTGTCACTTGTAAATTTATCAGTTGATTCTGAACTACATTGGAAACATAAACGTAGGGGTTTTTTTAAAAGTCAGTGAAGGTAAGTTGAACAATTAACATTGCTTGAGTGTGCTTGGGAAGCACACATCAGACCTGAGGTTTTGATGTTTGCCATCCAGTGAAAAAACAAGCCTGTTAAGGTGGTACTGTTGTCAGATGGTATAGTCAGATCAGGAAAATGACATCTGCTGTAATGATTGCTGGTTTGATGCTATAAATTACAGTTATCTTTCCTCATCCTCTTTAGGGTAGCCTATTGAAGGCTAGATACTTAGGCTGTTTTCAATCTCTGGTCACAAAGCATATCCTAAACAGTGGCCACTGATACAGACTGGCTCAGGAGAGCATTTTTTTTGTGAGTAAAATACACTATGACTATTATCCTGCAGTTGAAATGAAAATGACAACTCAAAAACTGTACTGCAATGGAAACAGGTGTAACCTCTTTATAAGAAATTCAGGAATATCTGCACCAATAAGCAATGTTTTGAAAACATTATGTTTGTCCAGTGTAAGTTAATCTAAAACAGCATTAATCTAACTGTGCTGATATTAGAGAATTTTGGATCCTTGTATTCTCCTTATATATTATGTATATTATAAGGAGAATAACCTTATTTCATAAGAGAGAAATGCCTCTTATTTCCTTCCATCTGCAGAAGGTTTATTCACTATGAATAATTTATGGTGCTATTTTATTATTCTCCTGAGAAGGACATGAGTCCTGCATTTTGCCCTGTACATGATGGTGTTTTTAGCAATTCCGTAAGAGGGAGAAATCTGAAAGGAATCTGTTTTCCACTCCAAAAAACTTCACACTGCTCATTTGGTCACTTTACATCTCAAACAGGGTAATACCAGAAATACAGCTGATGTGAAAAGTCTTGGCAATAAAGAAATTAAAGATTTTGTATTTATAAAGAGCTTTCCAGTTCTGTACAGTAATATTCATTCAAATACTTAAAATATTTATTTTTAAAGGAACAAACAGTGCATTGAATATACAAGATATTAAAAAAAAAAAAGAAAATAGTAAGAAATAGTATTCTGCACATTTGAAACAGAATCTAAGCAGTTTCAACTGTTAGAGGTTTCATTTGTTTGGAAGTGTGAAGATTAGGAGGTTTTTATAGCTTTTTTGTAGGGATGGTTTTTAGGGAGCTTTTAGGGGAATTTTTGATAAATTTAAGGGTAAATAAATAGTACAATTCCAGCAATTACGATCTGATGTATTCCATACCAGCTGGAATAGCTGAACACAGTCTTCTCACAGTCTCCCATGTCAATATTCCCACAAGAGAAGCAGAGTGACTCCATTTACTCTGGCCTGTGCTTTCAAGTTGTCTGTGAGCAAAATGACCTGAGTTTTGTCCACAAAATCAAATTTCTGTAAACATAATCTTAAATAATTACTTTTATGCTCTTTCAAAACTAAAAAAATGGTCTTCTAACCAGAACAATAAATGTACTATAGTGTAATAATATTCACCGAATCTAAGTTTTACTAGGGTATTAGAATCAATACGAGAAATACTTCAAATACTTGTGTATCTGATATTGTTTTCTGAAAGGAAAACAAGTCAGTCTTGTTATTTGATAAAATCATCATGGCAGGCCTGTAATTGGAGAATTGAATCACCAGAAATTTTATTCGGGTGAAGATCTTAGCTAACCCATGAAATCTGGGTTACAATCAGTATGGATGAGATGAAGTTTTTACCATTTCCAGTCATAAAGAACTACAAATCTTAAGTAGATTTAAGGTGACTATTCTGACAGAAAAAAAAAAAAAAAAAATTAATGGCAAAATGGAGAAGTTTTAACAATTCTGACGTTGGGATTTACGTTGAATTGAAGACAAGAAGATTTTCTTAGATGAAATCAAGGAAGTTAAAAGCACTTCTGAAAAAATAAACACGCACAGCTTAAGACTCAACAGAATTCCTGTTACCGTAAACAGCAAGCATTTTTTAATTAGAAAATAAATTTGAAGAGTTTTACGGATTTTAAGTCAAACTGCTGTAAAGCAACAGTTCAGATAGACTTATTACAATTTCAAATGTGTGGATTTATTGATCACTTCTTAAATAAATGAAAGAGTTAATTTACATATTTACACAAAGTTGAATAAAATTTAACAGCAAGAAAAACAGATCCATTTTAGCTTATAAAATGGTAAATATTGTTTTGCTAATGTTAACATTCACCTTTTAATTCAAGGTAATGTGCTGATTAGTGGAATAATTTAGATTATTTTTTTAAAATACTTTATATCGTGGAGAAAGGAATTAATTTTTGGATAAGCTGTCATTCTCCCTCCCCACACACTAACAAATATTTATGATTTACCCAAAGTAATAAAGTTATCCTGTAGGCATTCATTATTAACATCATAAGTTTAGGTATCAAAGTACTATGTTCAACCATGATATCCATCATATTCACCCAGATGAAATACATGTTGGCAAAATCAAGAGGTAAAAAGGGGAAAAAGTCTTTCATTAAACTGTCCAAAATTCCATTCAGCTTTCTTGTTGAAATGTCAATCCTAAGAAAAATACATAAATGCGATAACTCGTAGCTTTTTTCTTTGTTTTGTTGGTCAGCAGTGGACTTAAAAGAAGCTGCTCACTTGTGGAGCTGACTGTGTGCAATTTGGGAAGCTGGAGTATTCTCACTCATCGGGGAATGGAAGTAAAGTTTCAGGCATTAAAGTGCCTTTCCTAAGGCTTATTTCATTGCTAACTCGACATACAAGTCAACCTCCAAAACTTCAGGTAACAATTCTTATGTGCTTTTCTAAACCTATTTGCTAAGGAGAAGGCACACTATTCTTCTTCACCTTCTTGTTTTGCCTTCCCTTAAGAGCCTTTCTAAGAGATGAAAACAGAGATTGAATAGCCCCACCCCTTGAAAGTAGTTCAGTTGTGCAAGCACAGGAACAGATTTCTTCCCCTTTTATAGGCATCTGCTGTTACTTGTACCTGTGCTCAACGAAGACGGCAGTCCCTGGCAGGGAATGGAGCTGGGAGGTAAGAGATAGTTAAAAAAGCAATATCTGTAAATCACCCTTTTGGGTCTATTATTGCATGAAGAAGAGAAGAAAAAGCTTTGCCACACATAAGGTTATCTACTGGAAGTCATGAGGGAAAGGAATAGCTTTCTTCCCTTCCACTCTGATTACCTAAAAGCTCAGTTAGGATAACTTTGTATGTTTATGCAAATTAAACCTTCTTTAGAGGTTCATTCACCACTAATTTTTCATTTGAAAAGCTTCTCAACACTCTGCTGAGCATGGTAATTGATAACAGCAAAGTCTGATGACATAAGCTTAGTCTTCTAATGCTTTCTCAGGGCAGAACTTAGCAGATATGTGGATTTGTGAGGATTCGTGTGTCTAATTTTTTTGAGTTTTGCCATCTTTATGGTTTGTGTAAATCCTTTATGCTAGTGTAAGTCCTGCTAAAAGTAATAAAAAGAAAGGAAAAAAAAGATGTATGAGGTCTCCTACGTGTATTATTTTCTCTTTTATCTTAAATGTTTAATGTTCCATTTCACATATTAAATGTCATGCAATATAATTTTTATGTACATGGCCCTTTGCAGATTGGTTATTTCTGTAGCAAGAGTGGCTAGAATTATGTTGAGTGGCGTCTGGTTATTTTTGCTATTTTACCTTTTATACTTTATTGAATATTTTATACATTTTTCAGATTGCCAGGGGAAGGATTAAATGAAGAACTGTACTAGTTTTTGAATCATCTTCTAAGAACCAATAAAACTGGTATCAACATCTTGCAATTACTTTTGTGTCAGCCCAACAGAACAAATTCTATACTTTGAGATTTAAACAACCCACACACTAAACAAAAAAAAACCCAAACCAAAACAAAAAAATTATTCAGGAATCACAGATATTACTATTGCTTTTCTGTAGTAGTAATCTTCCCAGCAGTTGCTTCTCTCTTGTGGCCAGAACAATGGGAGTGGGAAGAAAGATGTCTTTCTCAGTACTATCCCATGCTTTTACTGATAATCCAAACACCTCTTGTACTGTGTGGGGAATGGACACAAATTGATGTGTTTTGACTACGTTTTGTGATGTGTTTTTCTGTCTGTATAGAAATACATGCCTTCTACTTAGTCTTCCCCAACAAGTGAACCAGTAGTATCTATGATACAGACAGATGATCATTGGAAAAGAACAAGCCTCACAGATGATGAGTTAGCTGCCTTTCATTTTTCACCATGGAAGATTTGCTTAAAATGTAAAATGACTGTGTTATTAAGTATTTTAAGAAAGGACGCATATTTCTTTAACAGATATTTTCAACCTGTAAAGGGAAATTTAGATTTCTTGAAAGCTATACAAGGGTGGGAACAAAGATAACTTTGTAAGTACCCCTGAACTATTTATCATCTCACATAAGAGGTTACATTCTAATCCCAAGGTAAATGTCCTGACTTTACTGCAGTTGGGGCAGATTTACACCTGTTTAACTGAGATAAAATCTCTCCATGTGTGTTTATCCCAGAAAAAAATGTCTTTTTATTGTATTCATCCATCAAAACATTGATCTGCAGGAAAGATTGTGCTGTAAAGTGGGGTAAGCAAACGGATCTGAACTTCTCTATCAGTCTTATTAAACATCATAGCAATTACTCTTGCTGTCAAGAGAAATAAAGTTTGATATCCTTTGAGTTTAAATGTGTCGAATATAGTCCTCCAAAATATAATACAAGCTGCAGACTCTAAAAAACAGAATGCAGGCTGGAATTCTATTTGTAGCCACCAGTGGGATGTGTAGGCATCTGACTTGCAAACTAGGCTTTCACAGAAAGCAAGAAAATGGTATAAATATGTTACACATCCCTGCAGAAAGATGGATCTCAGGTTGGGGGCGAGAGAGTGCACACGCTTTTGCATACTTTGGCACAAAACAAGCAGGCGTGACCACCTATGATGTTTTCCACTGTCAGGCCTTGCACAGCTGTTTATTAAAGATGTCTTTTCCTTACAGTTCACTCTCTCAGTGGTTTAGTTGCCTCCATCTACTTCAGCTTTATTTTACAATAAAGATTTTGTGAATCTGAGTTGAAGGGGTTATGCCGTTGGAAAACTACTAAATATTTCCACATTCAACCTCTCTTTCTTACCTTGGAGCTGTCCTTTTCCTCCAAGAAGGACAACATAAATCATAACATAGGTCAGCTGGAGCAGTAGAAAAGCAATTGCTTCAGCATTTTCTTTTATTTCCATTCATTTTTATTTTACCTTATTTTTTGAGTTTCAACATAAAAAACAGTGAAGTCCTAAATATTAAGCTGGTGGTCAAAACAGAGTATATTGAAAGAAAAAGTCAACATCTTTTGCGAGTTACGAGGAGTTTTTGTCTTTCAGTTTCTTTCTCTACAACTGTGGATTCATTAAAGCTCTGTTTTCCAGCCGCTGAGTCAGAGTCTGCTTTAGCAGAGGCAAACAGCCCAAGCTAAGAGGCTTTTTCACACGTTGGGGGATGGTGGGAAGGTAGTGGCCACAGTCCCAGGTCTAGAGAGGAGTGAGGAAAGGATTCAGTAATGTGCAAAACATTGCCCTTATTCTTATTTGAGGAACACCCAGACACAGACTGCAGATTTTCCACTGGTAATGCTTCCATTTGTTTTCAGTCCTTTCAAACCAGTCTGCAAGTGAACGTAGTTGGCATGCAGCAGTGATGTCTTCTAGTTATTTCTGCCACTAGCTTACCACAGCTGTTTTGTTATGTCACTTAACTTCAGCATTTATACTGAATGGAAATAACCATACCCATCAAGCTTGGTGAGGTTTCAGAAGAAGAAATTTATTTTTATTGTCAATTTGTTAGAAATCCTACAGTGAAAATAAAAGAACATAAGCTGTGTTCTTTCAGCTCAAAACTGGCTTGTAAAAGCTTTCAGGGTTCAAGCAGTACTTTGTGTCCATGCATATTTTCTTCATCACCTCTATTCTGCTTCCCACTTCTACTAACAGTGAAGTAGAATGAAGAACAAACTCCAAAGAAAAATGGCAGATTTAATCTGAGATGCTTAAATTATGTAGAATAAACAACAGAATATACGAAAGGAAAGTAATACAGTAAAGTAACGGGCAAGTCCAAGTTCTGTTTAGTAATATAGCAAAGTAACGGGCAAGTCCAAGTTCTGTTTAAGTCAATGAAGTATTCATTCAGACTCTAATGATCTCATAAATATTATCTGTCTCCAATCTGATGAAATAAATAATAATACTGTGTTTAGAATTTGAAGAAAAGGAGCTTTTTCTTTTAAACCATCTTAGCTGTACTACGGTAGAAAAAATAGTTTACATATCTTGCCTTCTTAGAGCAATTTAAAACAACAAGATCTTAGGCATTTAATAACAAAGAACTTTTAAACACATGCATTTAATAGGAAGTTAATATTTCTGATTTCCAAAAGTGTTTTGTAATTGTGATCACTGAAGTATTCATTAAGTTTATAAAAGCTTCTGATGGCTTATTATTGTTAAGGCATTAAGAAGCTGTTCTGAGAAGAAACAGTTCTGTAATGGTTCAGGAACATATAAAGAACACTGCATGGGCTATTATAAGGATTTAGTGGAAATGAAGAAAGTGAGAAAACTATTATTGCTGTCCAAATTCTAGTCTCCTACATGCTTTTTGATTGTGGTGTTGTTGTTTCGCTAACATACGGCTCAAATCTGCGGTAAATATGCTTAACATCTTGGTAAACATGGTGTTGATTAAGATCCTTAATTCAGTATATGTGTATACATATATCTGTTGTATTGGAATGGTATAATTAGGATCAGGATGCCCTTTATTTTTTGATGGTTATTAGATTGTCTTCATCCTGTTTCTAATGCATTTGTTTCAGTGCTAAATATAATTAGTATTATTTCCTCAAAAGATGAAAAGAAAAAGCTCTCTGAAACACGGAGAGATCAAGCGGGGATGCAAACATCTCAATTAACGTTTTGTATTAGTTGCATGTCTTTTTTTTTTTCTTAATAATGTTAACTGCAGCACTGATTCCTTTCTTTGTCACCATGAAAAATATTGATCAGAGATGTGGAAGGGCAGAGTAGAGGATATATCTGTACAATACCGACAGCAGAGAGCAAGAAGAGGAACAGGAGTTTTGGCTCCCAAGATCAAGGCTTAGATGATGTATGAAAAAATCAGTTTAACTTTGTGAAGAAATAAACCATTATTTCCCTTTTATACTCCTGTACTGGGATAGAGTTAATTTTCTTCATAGTAGCTCATACTGTGCTATGTTTTGGATTTGTGACTCCCTGCAGGAGTGAACGAGCAGCTGTGTAGGGCTTAGCTGCCTACCAGGGTTAAACTACAACAATTCCAAAAATAACACAGCAAATTCTTATTTTTTACTTTCTTTTTTTTTCTTTATTTTTTTTCCCTTTTTTTTTTTCTTTTTTTTCTTTCTATAAAGCCAAGGATAACTAAGTTCAAGGGGGAAATTTTGGTGCGGTTAATTGTTGCTGTCTTAGATCTCAAATGCCATACATGTAACTAGTGGCTAGTCTAGGAAAGGGGTGAAGAAAGCAGGCAGCTCTCTTGCCTGCTAGGCATGCAGAATTTAAAATGATTGCCAGACCCTTCTTCAGTCAACACAACCAATCTATGCATTAAACCCAGAGCTCTTCCTTCTCATTCAGGCTGGACCAGCAGTTTTCAGATCAGTGAATACTGACCAGATGTATATCTGACCTCCAAATTTTGGAGGGAGTTGGGACATAGAGACCTAGCAACATGTCCAGCAGACAGTCAGGGATATTTCTGGATCTTTCTGATCCAGAGAGCAGGAACATTGTACTGAGAAAGAAGGCTGGTGGTTAGGATATTGATGCTCAGAATTGTTTCATTCCCTCTGAACTGAAGACCTGAAGAGGTTGGAGGAGACAGATGCATGGCATAGTTTACCTTCTGTCCTACTTTTCTTACGGTGAAATGAACTTTACTCTCTCAAAAGTGCAGACAGACTTTGTTCTTAAATATCAGAAGAAAAAGAGAACAGAGATGAGCTATATCCTCCTAAAAAGCCTAGTCCTTCATACACATATCCCACTTCTCAGTTAAGTACATACCAGCTTCTAATGATGGATGCGACTACAGTCACAAGAGTAGTGTCTGAGCCTGCCATAACATACCTTTCTTCTTGAAAGGACATACTGCCTTGAGCTCAGTCCCAGCTTAAACATATGTTTCAGCCACATTATGAGCCAGGGTAACGTGCCTCCTCCTTGATGTGAGCAAAGAAAGCATATTTCTACTTGCAAAGGACTCATCTGGTACCACTGGGTAAGGCTAACCTCTATATTTCAACTGGAATGGGGTCATATCTGCTACAGCAATTTCAGCACAGCCTGGCAGCTGCCAAAGTAGATGTAAGTAAATCTATTTGCTTCTCCTAGTTTGACTTAGGCTGCTGAAACTGCGTGGATTATCCTAAAGAGAAAACATTAAGAGTCATTATGGAATTCTACCATGTGCAGCATTCATGCTGCCTAAGCATGTGCTAACAATGTTTAATCTGTAACACTTAGAAAATTCTCTTTTGTCTTGTAGTAAAATAGGGTTTGCAAATTAGGATAGAGCCTAGACATTTGCTGAGTTCCTTATAAACACAGAATAAAGTCTAACTCTGCCTCTGAGTATATCCTGAGCCAATCATGCGTGACTCTACTGACTACAGAATTAAATATAACACAACATAACAAAGAGTTGCTGATTAAGCAATACCAAGCAATTTTCAGGAAGGGCGTTCACCATGAGTATAATCTCAAGAAGTACTGGGAAAGTTTTTTTCCCATGAGAACAGCCAGGCAGCAGGGCTAGGCTCAGGGACGTGGTGCTGAGGTGTCCAGTCTTCCTGGGATGAAGGCCTGAATAACTTGGTCTGACCACACAGCTGGGCAGCAGCTCAGACTAGAGGAATCCTGAGTCCATGACAGCCCCAATTGTCCTGCAGTGCTACAGTCCTGAATGATTCTGTGATTCTGTGAAGACATGTTTGCCTCATTATATCAAAGAAAAATCCACCCCACATTAAGTATAATAGGTTGGTTTGTTCCCAACAGTATCAAAATGCAATCTCCATAAAATCCTGTCTGCGAAGACTGATGTTGTAGTTTTGCTTCCCTTGCTTCCCTCTGAACAAGAAAGAATCTGGCATGAGGTGTTGGTTTTTGTAAATATTTGTACGTCAGTCCTTTTTTGACTGTCTGAGATTATTAGTTTAAATTCTGCTTTCTATAGACATTTATGAAATCATTGCCTGAATACTCACATTTTGTTATTGCTAATAATAAACCAAAAAAGGAGGTTTGAATGGGAGTGGTCACCACTGCACTTAGCTGACATTTTTTGCATTACTGTTGTTCACTGTTAACAAAGTGACATATGTTTTATCATAAGAGAGCCCATTTTTATGATCATCTGCACTTTACCTGCTAACTCTGTCTAGAATTTCAGGCTTATTGTAACTTAAATTCCTCACTGGCTATTCTGCAAGTCAAATTTACAGAACTCGACCTTTCCAAGAGTTTTCTTATATAAACCTTTATCTCTAACAATGCAAGTCTTTCTCCTGTGAACTTGAGATAGAAGGAAAAGAGAAATTTTATTGGTTTGAAGCTCCTCCAAAAATAGCTTTCTCATAAAAGTATTTTAGACAACTTTAAATATAATTTTATGTATAATATCTATATTCCCAAGTATTAAACATCTCTCTCAAGTAAATCACCCCAAACTATAACACAAGTTTTCATTACAGTGTCTTTTACAACCAAGTTACTCAAATGGCCCATATTGATCATCCCATTTTAAAGCATATTAATGTTATGGGAAGCATGACTTACCGAATTATATTTTACAGAAAATTGTTTTAGAATATCTTTCACCAAGAATTGCTCAGAAATTTTCTGATGATAATATTTAATGGAAAGATAATTTTGCAAATTTTAAATAATGAACAGAAGAAATATAATTTCTGAAATATTTCATTTGCCATTTAACAAAAAATCTTAGCAGAACTAAAACATATTGTTTTATTCCAGTGTGACTCTGGTGTTTCTAAGATATCACAGCTTGAAAATTCCAACTAATTTGAGTCAAGTGAATTACAAGTTTTAATCACTATGACAATAGACTTCATGTATATGTATAATAGTGTACAGCATTTATTCCTGAATAGTTATGGACATCTCCAACTTTAAACGTGACTAGAAAAATGCTGTCCTATTTATCTGAGTATTCTCTCTTTGTGTTATGATGATAAGGCTGCCTTACAGAAGTTTTGGAAGGATGTAGCTATTAGTTAACTATTAATGCTTAAGAGTCAATAGATTGGTAACGATTTTTGTAGGTCTGGATTTAGCTATCTTGCAGATTTTGTGTTTGTGAAGTATTTTAAGTCACTGAAAGATACCTAGACTATAACTTACTGTGATTTAAATCGAGATCTGAGAATGTCTTATTCATTTCCTTTGTAAAAGCACACAGTGTAGTGTTTCTTAATATTAACACTCTGTAAATATATAGGAATAATGACCAAACTAATTGTGTTTATTGTTCCTCTGATTCCTATTTAGATCACAGTATCTGTTTTGCTATCCTACCCTCGGAGAAGAAACAACCACTTTCATTTTATGTACTTCTCTTCCCCTTTATATCACAGCATTTGTGACCAACCACAGCTCCTTCATGACTTAGCAAAAGCCTGTACTACAGGAGAGTCCAGTTCTTTAAGAGGGGAAATGGAGGGGTCAACAGTCTCAAGAAAACTGACAGCACAAAATCAGCTTGCCCTCTTGTTTTTCTGCCTATAAACATTTTCATGGCCATTTTTTCAGTAATCTTTTTGCTTTTGTTCTGTTGTTATTACATTCTTTGACAGAAAACAAGCACTTAGATCATACATGGAAATAGTCTGTCACATGGAAGGATACACCAGTTGATGAAACCTTGGACCCTTTTGAAACATAATCTGCCACTGAATGTGGCAAAGCCACAACTCTGCAGCAGGACAATAAATACACTCCCAAGCCTGAATCAAGCAAGGTCTACGTGGCCTAGGAAAACACAGGTTTTAAACGGTCAGAGTGCCCTTACCTCTTTCCATCTATTGCTGCTCCTTGAGTGATTGAAAACCTCACTGCCTGTCATCCAAGCCTTTCCATCCCTGAATAAAGAGCAGTAGCAAGAAAGACTTTGGAATGTAACTACAGAGACAGAGGACAGTTTGTGAACAGAAAGAAATAACTGAAACCATTAGTTAAATAATTATCTGTGAATTATTTTCTCATCTGCAACGTAAAACAATCTGTTCCTGCTGATAGTCCTGATGCCACCACATCTGTTAATACAAGAACTGCTGCTTTAACATCTACAGATCAGTGTCATTTATTAGTGATGGATTCTATTATGTTCCTCCTACAGACCTTTATTTATCATTTATTTCTGACACCAAGGACATAATCGGAAAAGCAACTGAACTGATTTGGTATAATATTATGGGCTAGGCCTGTAATCAGTGAAAATCTTTTGGTACTGATACAATGAACGACACAGAGTTTTATATCTGATGAAGTCAAGGAGAAAAATGGTTCTCCAAAATGCCTATATATACCTACTTTGAAACTATGTTTAGTAGCGGTTTTGGCAGTGTTGGGTTGATGGTTGGACTTGATGATCTTGAAGGTCCTTTCCAACTTAGATGATTCTATGTTTCTATGAATGAAATATTAAGGAGGCATTTGGTAGGCAGCACTAAAGCCTAGAAGCAATATAATTTCTATTCTAAGTTATATGTCTCATTTTCAAAGCTGTAATTTTTTTTATAGAAATACATGCATGTCGTTTGAGTTAAAATACATCCAGTAAAACTTCTAAAATTTTTATAAAAAGATTGCCACAGAATTAATCAAAAAGATACTTCCCATAGAAAACTTTGACTCTAAGTCTTTGCTCAAAAACTTCCTTCCAAAAGAATTCAATTCAGTTAGGGTAAAAGTTATCAGTATAAAATATATTTATGAAAGCTTTCTGGAGTCTTAAAGGTACCCAGAAGTTCATAATCTCATGTTTTAGTTCTTCCCTCTACTTTCAGGATTTTCAGCTGAGCTACACCTTTTACGATAGATCTCAGTTTCACCTGCAGTGAGATTCATTTGCTTCAAAGAAATATTGAGAGAATTACAAGGGAAAATCGGGGCCAAAAAGTTTGCTTGATGTATGGCAACATTTGTACACAGTATACCCATAATTTAGAATTCCTTTGGGCCATAAAGTTTAATGGAACCTTACAAGTTTGAGAAAATTAAATATGGGTTTTCTATAACCAATATCATATACCCAACATAACATAAGCAATATAAAATTAGCTAATAGGGAATTGCAAATTGATATTACTGAAGGAAAGTATAATCAAAAAAAATGTCTTCCATCAGTCAGAATCTTATGCTATGTATTTCTCCAATAAGACAATAATCTTTCCAAAACCAATAGGCACATTTGGCATAATGAAATATAAAAGGTATGCCTTAGAGGAAGTGTTTGTAGTTTTCTTCAGAGTCATGCCTGTGTTACTGATATCATCCTGCTTCTGTTACGTTGTCTTACAAACAGTGAACAACTGCTTTCTTCTTCTTTATAGCAAAGTTATTACACTTAACCCTGACTTCTGATTAAGGAAGCCTGAAATTTCACATGTTTTAGCATGGCTCATTAGACATTTTTCTAATAAAACTCAGAAATCTTAGTCTGGTGCTCACTGGAGCACATAGCTGTGGTGATGAGAGAATTCTTATTGACTTTAACCATTGACCCCTTGAACCGGTACATCCATTCACTACCTAATAAAGTTTTAATTTTTGAAGTTATGTGAACTAAATAGGATTTTATTTTGGCTGTTCAATTTTGAGCTTTCAAAATATCAATTTTATTTCAATATAAATGAGAACAAAACTATGCTGTCTGTGATCTTCATGAAGCAACATCAAAGTTAAAAAAAGGCTTCCAAAGTTCTAATTAGGATTAGACTTAGGTAATTTTTCTCAGGAAAAGAGCTTAATGTGTTTTTTGAAAATGAGAGTACTGTTACAAAAGCTAAAGAAAAAGAAGACTTCTATCATTCCCAAGTTTTTGTCTGTTTTTTAAACCAATTAATTTCATATTCCTTAGACATCTCAAGTATATATACTGCAGAAATAACAGCACTGTCCTTTTGACTATATGAGGAAGAGTGACCAATAAAAAGCACAAAATGTTCTTGCCCCACTGCTTGGCACCAGTGAGACCACTCCTGGTGTGCTGTCCCAAGATGTGGGCTCCTGGCACAGGACAGACCCTGATGTACCGCAATGAGTTCAGTAGAGTGTCCCTATGATGGTCATTGCTGGAGTACAGGATGCACAAGGAGAAGCAGAAGGCACTGACATGGCTCAGGTTGGCATAGAGTACGGGAAGGGGAGATCTTTTTCTGTCTGTAACTATATGTTTGGAGAGTGTAAGGAAGGTTGGGAGTATGAGCTGTGGCTGCACCTACTCAGAAGTTCATGGTGGAAAGGTGAAAAGCAAGGGCCAAAATATAGATCATGGGAAATTCTGCCTTAAAAGTCTTTACCACAATAACAGTAACCAAACAGGGGCCCAGAAAGACTGCGAGACACCCATCCTTAGAGGTGATCAAGATTCAGCTGGGAGTGACACTGCAAAACCCACTCTAACTAGCCGTGCTTTAAGCATTAAATTGTACCTCATGAAACCCAGAGGTCATTCCCAAACTGCCTAATGCTGTGATTCAATGATTAGTCATCGTCACGCGTGCATTTTGCAGTTATCCATGCAAGTGGAATACATTCCCTTTTTTCTAAAGAGTTTTTTCCTATGTAGATGAGAAACAAGTGTAACTCAATGTTTTTGACTGTACAGTTTAAAATATTATATCAACAAAAAAAGCATTCTTCTCTTAACTACCTATGCAACTGCCAGCTTGACTATTTACACCAGAAACTACCCACTATTTTTAAAGTATTAATTTGATTATTAGTGAGCAATATCACTTATTTCTCCAGCATAACACAGTCCCTAGTGCAAAGGTTCACAGAGGTGCTAAGAACTTATTTGGAAGGTTAAGACTATGTCTTAGTAATTCAATACTTTTCTGAACTGTGTCAGATATTCAGATATTAGGCAATAAACTTATCATCTTGCTGAGGCTATAGGCCATACTAATTAGAGCAGGTTAACAGCTTTATCACTTCTCCTTTTTACACTGGCAATTGCTTTTTCAGAAGTCAATGTTGTCTTTTCTCTCCTTATTAAAGGTTAAGAATTCACCAAATTATATGCCAAAATAGTTTTCAAGATGTTTCCCTATTGGAATGGTATTAACCAGCTGAAATTACACTTGTTAGAAGCAAAAAGAATTTGATAGAATATTAAACACACTTTGAAGCTACCTAACTGAAAGACATTTCTGCTTTTAACTATTTTCCCTAAAACATATTCTCATTTTGAGCCATTTTTTTTTGGTTGGGCTGTAGTAAATACCTTTACCTTCATATTTTGAGTCTCTGAGTTTTCCCTGTGATGCGTTGCAAGCTTAACGTCTTGCAAAGATGTGCTTTTGATTTGTTAAAGTACTTCCTTAGTTGTTTCCCCAGGCACAGTTTTATCTCTGATGAAGTCAGGGAGAAAAAGCATTCTCCAAAATGACTGTATATAGCTCCTTTGAAAGTAGATGTGTGTCAAATCCCAAACCCAGAAACAGAATTTCTTATGGTAAAGTTCAAAACATTGCCTTTCAGATCTTTCATTCTTCTTGCTGAAAACAAGAAGCCAAGAGGCAAATACTAAACCCCCAAAACCTATGACTCCACACTTTAAGATACGAGGCTTTAACTTAACCATTACCTTTGTTCTCTCTTACCACTCTAAAGCTAGATCAAATATCAGTCCAAGAAAAAGTGCTAAAGTTCTCTTATCCATGTGGATGTAAACCTAGAGGTCCACTCAGGTTAGCTGTGAGAGTGCACAGCTCTTTTGGGAGTTGTGTGCCCCCAAATAATTTCCTGGGCTGATACTGATACATACATATATGGCTGAAAAATGTTTGCATATGGTAGGTTGTAATTCAGCTGAGTCCTGTAAAACTTCTACAATATAAGATATGGTTATAAAAAACCTGTTGTTTGAAGACCCTTGTGTAACAGGTGGGTAAGGCATTTACCTGCAGTCTCAGAGAGTGCCAAAAAAAAGTCTCTGAATGCAATATGTCTTTATATATGTCAAACCCTAAACAATGAATCTCATTATTATTTAGAACTGTCCTTTGTCAGTAAAATTCATCCTGCATCTGAATATAGTCCTAACTGAATTCTCTATGTTCTCAAGAGAAAATTATTTAACTTCTTTTAAAATCAATTCCTTTAAAAAATAAACCAAATCTATAATAAACCCAATGGTAATTTCATTACCTTATATCACATACTGTATCTTAAAAACTAGTGGAGCAATACGCTCTATTTAGATCTTTCCACTAGAAACAGCTGTTTCATATCAAACTGATCACTTTGAAGTAATAATAATAAAAAATACACTGTCATAAACAGTCAGGATGTTCTTGGACTTCATATGAATTAAGTTCAATAGGGCATTTTTGTCAAGCCTTTTTGCAGCCAAGCTGGAATAAGTCATGAGGAGCAGTTGGGAATATGTCTGTGGAGTTACCTTCTTTGTGCAGGTATTCTATATTGTGCTGATTGCACAAAATTATTAAGAAAAAAATCTGCATAACCAAGTTATTCTGCCCAAATAATGGCTAGAATTACTGAAAATTTTTGTTACTTGTTGACACAAGTCCTTGCTCCTCACTTCAGTGAACACACATTCAGTTTTGTTCTCATTTACTTGTTAAAATAAGAGTTAGATGGGAGGAATTTGCTTGTAGCAAGAAATGAGAACAAGGCCAGGCCTTGGAGGTGATGGAACGAAGGTTCTCCTAGGTTTGCAGAAGAGACTGTAGAATAAGTTCAACTAGAAAATTGCTCAGAATCAATAGTCTAAACAACAAATTTGAAAGCTGCCCTTTTTAAGGATGCAGGGGCTTTTCATACTTATATCTGTGATAGGTAATATCTGGCTTTTATTTTTGAACCTTATTTCCATGTTATAAATCTGAAACAGTAATGTCTGCATTATCTGAGACCTTCTGGAAGACATGAAATACTGTTCTTTCCCTGGAGAAAAACTGAGCCTACACATGGAAAAAAATGTTTTAAAGGATCTAGGAGAAAAAGAGGTTGACACAGTTACAGCACAGAGCAAGGGAACGGCATTCTGAGGTAAGTGGAGAATCTGTTTGGATGAGCAGAGAGCCAAACCTCAGAAGCGACAGCTTTCATGGGCAGCAGAAGACAGCATCGAGAGACTAAATAAGAAACGTATAGAACTAAAACTAAATCTAGCAGAAGTGCAAGGACACAATGGACCATGCAGAGTCCATTAAAACATTTTTTTTAAAAAAACGTTGCCATAAAAGACGTTTGTCTTCGAGGACATCACTATAAGAAGAAAATCTACGCAACTCCTCTTCAAAAGTCTGGTTTATGCCATGTCCAATCACAGTGCCTTGTGTTTTTTCTAAGAGTTTCCCTGTTCATTGAAGTTGATTTCTTTTCACTTTTATTAAAACAAAAGGTGAGACATTAGAAACATTGGTGAAAGACAGATTGCTAAAAAGCAAATAAAAGCATAAGGCAGCATTGCTTCAAGGCACACATCAAAGCTCGTTTATCTATCAGATATGCATTTATGTTGACTTAAAAATTAAGAACACCTGAGCACAGACAAACTGTTAATAAAAAGATACACTGAATCCTGATCTGTAATGGTTGCACCCTTAAGAACATCAGAGTTGGAAAGTCATACAGTTCTTACAGTGTAGAGCTAGCTATAGTGAGTTATTTCCCTATTCATAGCTGTGTGTCATCTTTTCTTCCACTCCATTCCTCCCATTCACTGCAGGACAAACACTTCCCTCAAGGAGGGCATTTTTTTTTCCAGATAAGTGAGTTATCTTTGCATTTCTTCTTCACCAGGATGAACTCAGCAAAGCTCCCTGACTAAAAGTATAATTTAGAAACATCTAAATCTATTGTAAAAATCAGCAGAATAAATTCTTATAGTTATAGAAGTGCCCAATGCAACTAAGACCATCTAGGAGATCCCCAGGAGGCTGAAGTCTGCTTTCATGCTAAGTTCACAAGACAGAGGAACAGTTTGTTACTTCTCCTTAAAGGGAACTTCAAAGGGAGATTAGGTCATTTCCAGATGAAAAGAGAACTCTACTGACTAAATATTCTTTGATTGAAGAAGGAGTTAGAAAACATGTTCTACTGTGTACTGAAGAATGTTATGTTTCATTCCTTTATGACTGAAAGGTAGATGGTGCTTGTAAGTATACTTTGTGCCAGCAGAATTTGCACTGCTTAACAATTTTTATTGTGGTACAAGTAGCGGAAGAACTCTTTCAGTACAAGCAGACAACGCAGCTGTCATTTGCATGTTGTAGATCTAATAAGTACTAAATTATTTCTGCAAATCTTGCCTTATATTCCATGAATAAACATTTTCAAATATGAACTATATTCCTCACGTAAAAAAATAATTTAAAAAACCCCATAAACTTGCCCAGAAAAATCCAAAATTACTAAATGTTGATAACAGCATCCTTGTGCTGGAATTTAAGAAAGTTTAGTTAGTCATAGCACTGCCCCACAATACATTAGTCCTTCACAGCTATTCCACACTTTTCTCTCTCCAGTCATCTTTGAATTAACTCTAAAATATGCCTTACACTTTTTCTAAAAAGTAATTAACAACTGCTGCCTCATCAATGTTTTTAACTATTTCCCATCAAATGATAAGGCTTTAAGGAAAATATTTAGCTGCCTCAAAGATAAAAACACATTAAATATGCATTGATTTTGGAGTCATATCTAAGCTCTTTATGCTGTGATGAAACATTCATTTTTTTCAGACTTGACAAGAATAATGGGTCACATTGTGCCAAAGATACCTCCCCACTAATCTCATGTTCTGCTTTTAAAACAGGTGGCACAATATGACCCACTGTGCATTTTTTACATGATGGTGTAATATTAGGGTTGCTTTAAATTTTCTTTTTTGTTTTTCATCTTGAAGTGTTTGTAGTATTGCAGTATTATCAGTGATGTACTAGGTAATTATTTTGTCACATAGAAACCCAGTTGTTTCTGATTTGTCTTAGGGTCTTTTTTAAACTGTTTTGCAGAAGTTAGCATTCCAACAATTTGAAGTTTCAGCTTCTTTCAGAAAAGCTCAGCTGTATTTTCTTGCTTTCTGATTTATATACATACAGTATTGTCATCTTGACCCAAGCTGCCAAGCAGGCCTGAGGCTAGGCCATTTAAAATATACAGAAAATATGTTCATTGAGTTAAGGGGGTTCTGTAGTAATCCACTTTACTTATTTATTCAAGTTCAGAATTGCATATTTTTAATCTCTAAATATTTCTTTGATTATCAAAATGATGAAGTACTAATTTTGGATATACATACTTTTCCCACTTTTGCATGATTTTAGCAGGAAAATAAAGAATTTAAGTCCCATTCTTTTCAGCATTTTCATGTTAAAAATATTAGGTTCCTTGTAAAAATCATGGACAGAAGGGGGTTAATGGAAGAGGTTAGTCAATCATCTTTTGACACCAATTAATACAGAACAGAGTCAATACATGCACAGAGTAACAGTAGGTCCCCTCTAAAACAGTCAATGTAGCTTATTGATCTGAATTTTCCCATAAACAGCTATCTGTGTTAATATACTCATCATTAATATACTCATCACCTAAATACTGTCAGGTACAACTGATCATTATTACAGTATATTGGTAGCAGATATGTGTATGTAAGAATTGGGAGATCAAAAGGGTTTTTCTTTCCTAAAGAGGAGTAAAATATAATTAAAAAAAAAAAAATAAATAATGGAGCTGTGTCAAGTTGGAGGCCTGTAACCAGTGGTGTCCCCCAGGGGTCAATACTTGGCCCGATCTTGTTCAACATATTCATCAATGACCTGGATGAGGGGACAGAGTGTATCCTCAGCAAGTTCGCTGATGATACCAAACTGGGAGGGGTGGCTGACACTCCAGAGGGCTGCGCTGCCATCCAGCGTGACCTGGACAGGCTGGAGTGCTGGGCAGAGAAGAACCTAATGAGGTTCAACAAGAGCAAGTGTAGGGTCCTGCACCTGGGGAGGAAGAATGCTACGCACCAATATAGGCTGGGGGTGGACCTGCTGGAGAGCAGTTCTGAGGAGAAGGATCTGGGGGTCCTGGTAGGTTGTAAGTTATCTATGAGCCAGCAATGTGCCCTTGTCACCAGGAAGGCCAATGGAATCCTGGGCTGCATAGGGAAGAGTGTGGCCAGTACGNCCTGGATGCAGTCCTGAGTAATGTGCTCTAGGCATTCCTGCGTCAGCAGAGGAGTTGGACTAGGTGATCTCTAGAGGTTCCTTCCAACTCTGAAAATTCTGTGATTCCGTGATTCACAACTCTGGCCTCAGTCAACCACATACATTGCTTTCTCCATCTTCCATCCTCAGGGTCTTGTGCAGTAGCTGGGGAGTCTGGCCCAGCTGCTTTGGGAACCCAAATTCACTGCAGAAAGTGATCAAACCAAGGTTTCCCAAATGATGAGTAAAAGTTCACAAAAAGACAGATTTCCAGGCAAAGCAGTTTCCTACCAGCTTCACTTTCAACTATAGGTAGCAGAAATAATTTTCTTGTGTGAAACGCTCAAAGTGGTAACAATAAAGTAACTTTTTTATGGAAAGTAATGTGGGTTTTTACAGCAGACTGAGCAATTTTCCAGCCAAGAACCAATAGGCTTAATAATACTATATTCTAAATGGTATTTGTAGCATCTGTGATTATTTTTATAAAGGTTCCAAAGTAATTTAGAACATAAAGTTTAAAGATTCTTCCATCTGTGAGGAAGAAAAGATTGAAAAAAGGAGCTATTATCTCCTGTATTTCAGCTGAAGTACTAAGATTCTAATTGTTAGCTCACAGTCATTTTTTTCGCAGAGGGCTTTCAAAAGTATTTTTTATCTTCCTACAGTTTCATTAAGTTAATTCCACACATCAGCAAGAGATTACTTCAGTCTTCAGCTGGCAGTGGGATGTTTCTGAGGAGGGTCAAAAGTCACCAGATGTAGTGTCAGAAAGAGAATGATAAAGACTATTCTAAAATAGCATTTGGTCAGAAATCTTGTCATCAATTTTGAATGACATTTCTACCAGGAACACTGCAAATCACATCGATTCCCTTGCTGAGAGTCCTATTGACTTAGTTTGTTGCAGTCTGCTCAGGCTGGTGTGCACTGAAGCATATTTGAAAGGCCCTTCATCTGAGCTACAATATATTATTTAAAAATGTCAAGCCTGTTTTGCTGTTGCTGGAAAATAAATGATTCTGTCTGAGCTCCTAACATGTACACAGAATCTTCTCTCGCTAATTTTCTTAAATTATGTATTTCATTGCTGTCTGCTGCAGAACTACGGTGACTGTATCATTTTCTTGTAGTGCAACCTTTCCTTATCCACCTTCCCTCATTTCACTGTAGATTTGAAATGCATTCATCCTTTGGTCCTCTATTGGTAGGGATATATTTGCTTTATATTTGACAGTGATATTGAACGTACTGTTAGATGCCTGTATCAATAATCTGACTATTTTCAACCCTGGGACTCCCCAGGTTTTTGTATGTAATAAAGGATCCCCAATGTATTTTCTTTCCAAGTAGTTGAACTCATGTAAGCTTCAACCTTTGGCAATGAGTTTTCCATGTTTACTGCCCTAGAAAGAACAATCTTCTGTCCTTTGTCTTGAACTTGGCTCCTAACAGCTTTACTTCCTGACTTTTCTTCTTGAACTGGAAGAAACATTGAGCAGCTGATGTCTCTCCAGGCATCTTGTGCTTCTGTAGACATCTGTCATGTCTCCCCACCCATCCACAAATTATGGGTTTTTTTCTGTCTAAAGAGTCACAGCTTATTTATTCATTAGTCATGTGTAAGCAGTTCTGTACTTTTTCGTCACATACTTTTAGTAGTTATTTTGTCCTTGAACTCCTACAGACTTCTGGGCTGAGTACCATCTGGTTCTGATAAAAATTTTTTGACTATTCATTTTGTCATTTATTCCTCAACATCTACTGTCATTTTATTTACAGATATATTCCTTGATGAGTCCCAATGAAAAATGGTTCTTGAATGGGAGATTTTTCCCACAGAGAACTCCAATGCAAAAATACATTAAGTTTTACTCCAATGGTCTTATCTTCTCTGAATGTTTCTTTTGTACCCTGATAATCAATTGCTTCTACAGGCTCTCTGGCAGACTTCCCTCTCCTGATGTGTTTGAAGAAGGATTTAGTATTAGTTTTATTTTGCTAGTTGTTCTTCAATTTTATTGGGTTTTTGTTTGGGTTTTTTTTTTTTTAACCTGCCACAGTTTATGGTCCTTTCTATTTCTTCTTTGTTTGTAAACAACTTCAGCTTTTTGAAGGATGCTTTCTTGCTTCAAATTAGCACCCTTTGCCTTACTGGGAAGCCATGCTATGTTCCTTTTTTTTTTTCTCAAACCTTTTTTTAATAAGCAGTCTGCCTCAGACCTAGACCTGCTATGAGGTGCTACTATAAAGTGTGTTCAGGTATCCTCCATGCTTTCTTAAAGAGTTTGAGGTATTAACTTCTTTTTAATAAGCTTCCATCTTTTTCTGTTTATTTTTCTTATTTTTTGCTTTTTTAAATCAGAATTGTGGTGTTTTTTAACTTATACATCACTTAATATTGTCATTCTGATCAGCAGATTAATATTAAAGATAAGTACTCAACTCCTCACCCAAGTTCTTTACTCTCCAGGGATTCTCTGTTATTCACTGAGATTACCATTTTCTTTGGACTTGATCTGGAGATCCCATGGACACAGAAAATTACTGAAAATCAGCATGGTCTATTTCTAGGATTCTTGTATTTCTTTAATCTCAGTATTAGAATAGCACAATGGTTACCTTCTTTCCATCAGTTTTACAGCGTGCATAGTGTGTTTTGTTGAGGGACAAACAACTACTTCTGTATTTTTTTTTAAAATGTGTAACACATATGTAGAAGAATATGCGCCACTGCTTTGATTTCTTTCTTAAACATAATTAAATCAAACTTTGGTTTACATTTCTCATCAGTTTCTATTGACTAATCTATCCCTTACCTGAGAACAAAAACCCTAGGATTTTTACCTATAATGGAAGCAGCTTCCCAAACTGAGTAGGATCCTTCAAAGTTGGCAGTTCTATACTGCTGCTTTTGTAATTGAATCACTGGTCAAATTCATTGCTTAGAAAACACACAAAAGGAGAGAAAGAGCATTCTTTACACTGTTTCAGCCAAAAGATTTGTGGTCTGTTTTGAAATGCAGAAAGGAGGCAGTGAAAGGATGGAGTTACGCTGGAAAACACAAGGTTAAAGGGTAATTTCAGAACAGCAGAATTTCTAAAGTATCTGAAATGTTTTATAAAAGAAGGTATGAAAAAATGAAGAATTAATCAAACCACTAGAGAGCTGGCAGTTCAGATCCAGGCAGAAGGGGTTGGAGAAGAAGGCAGCAAAAAAATAGGCAGTTGCAGACCCTATGTGGATTGAGGGAGAGGTTAGGATGTCACCCAAACCTTTCTTGCAGCTGATGCTGTTAGACTTTCCTTCAGACTGGTAGGTTCCCTCTACCATCAAGACTTTGAAGTTCCACATCTGGCAGAGATCTGCAGTATTGCCTAATAAAAAGAGAACACAGTATGCAAGTTATACACTATAAAAATGACATTTCTAAACTTGTCTTGCCCTGTTTGTTTGACATAACTTCAAACTGAAAAATTTAGCTTTCACGTCTGTGAAGACACATCTCTCCCTTATAGTTCAGGTGGAGAGGTCACCTATGATCTGTTCATCTTCAGAAGTTTAATGTGCTGTGCATTTTGCATTTCCTAACATAATGTCTTGAGTCTTTCCTATTTCTTCACTCCTTGTAGTCCTATGCTTTAAAATTCAAAACTGCAAGAACTTTTCCAATGATGTATCAAATTTCTCATTATCTTGTAAATAAAGACATATGGTAACAGAAAAGACTTTTATCTGTCACTGTTTTTAACTGTCAAATATGATACAGTCGAGGCAGCACACTTTGTATGTTCATGCAAGATTGTTATGATTTCTGAAGCCTTAAATAAATAATTTCTACAACAAAAGTCCTTGAAAAAATACTCTTTTGGTCTAAGTAAACACATCCAATAAGTGAAATTTTTTAATAGCTTTTATTTTTTTAAAAAAGAAATAACAGTTGTCACTTTTTACTTTCTTTTCCTGTATGTCCACTCCCTTGAAATATTCTGTGGAGACATGAAAAATAATTGGGTAAACCTGAATTTGTGTTATCAATCTTATTCTCATGATCATGTCTTCTAAAACTCATTAAAATGTTACCAGTTCTCAGCAAAATGTAAAGTTTCAGTTTTTACATTGCAATTTAAATACATCATGACTTAAACTGCAGTAGACTTCCTGAGTCACACTCAGGTATGGATTTTTCACCAGGCTTAGAAGACCACAGTCACTAATTCCCATGTCCTCCCCACTCTTCCCCTTGCTGAATTTTCCTCCTGTTGCCTTATATGTGGTGTATGGCTGGAGCCAAAGAAGCTCCCTGTCAGACAATCACTGATACAAGGCTATTTTGGCAGGTTTATTTATTAAAATATTGCTAATAAAATTCTATACAATAGTCACAAGGATGCTGACAGCAAAATGCTGTTCAGATAAGTAATTTGAGATTCGTAAATACATTTTGAGAATGGAAGGGACCCAACTGGAATCACCAAATTTGATTTCCTTTATGACATGAAACAGTAATTCCTATATCAACCCCATAATTTCTTGTTGAAATTGAAAGTTTCTTCCTCCTAGGATTTAACAGATTGTGTTTTTGATAAACTAGTAGGTGGCTACACAAGCAAGTAGATTTGAAAAGTAGAATGATGCTAAAGAAAGGGGAAGTGACATTGTAAACAGCCGACAACGTTAGGTAATGTTGATGGTATTGACTTTGTGAGAAAAAGCATTCAGACTTGCCACTAAAGGAAGAGCTTTCCTAATCTTGTCTTACAAATTCCATTCAAATAATTTATACAGTGGCAACTACTTACTGTATGTAAGGGGAAAAAAAAAAAAAAAGAAAATAAGAAAATTGGCTTAGACCAATTCAACACAACAAAGTTCATTTTAAGCTCAGCTCTTTTAAGCTGAGCAGAAGCTTGCTTTCAACGTTCCTGTTATGCAGAGGCCTGCTAAAGGAGGAAGAGAACCATTGGTTACTGAAGGGGTCAGAATGGGACCCAATCCCAATATTGTTACTGTTTCCCAAATGTGGCTAAAACAAATTAAAAAAAACCCCTTAGTATACATCAGAGTCATCTCAGAGTATAGCAAACAAGTATGATCAGTTTATTCAAGTAGGTAGATGTTTGCCATTAGGTTATAAGTATATTACAAAGCTGCATACTATAACACTAAGAATGCACTATATAATACTAAGTATCTACAGTTGCTTGTATACCTACAGATCTTTGGGAGATGACAGGTGAGAAAGTTATACATAGATTCATTTAAATGAATTAAAACATCTTAATTAAAATTTACATCAAGACACTTAAAGCTCACAAAACACCTTGAAAGTATGAGGAAAACATGACATGATCCCGTGCTTATGGTAGCAGCTACCTGATCAGGAAATCTTTCTATCCTCCCTTCTGTCAGTACCGGTGCATGAAGGAACACACTGATGTCCTGAGCAATCTGCCTGTAAGACAGAAGTGAGTGTGAGCTCCTGTATGACGGTCTAGACCCAGTGATGGAGGTAAGGGAAGAGGATATGGAGACACAATTTGGTGTGAGCTGCTGGAAGGGCAGTTTTCAAACTGGCAATGCTATTGTGTGTCTGCATATGCTAGTGCTCACCTGAATGCAGAAAATAGACAGAGATGTTTAGATGCAGGCACACCCTTGCTTTTTGGGAAGAAGTCTATCCAAATCTTTTTCGGGAACAACATTTTCAATGCATGAAGAAATCATGATCTGTGTGGACAACAAAACTCACTACTGAAGTGTCCTTTCCCTATTACGCTTCAGATGGATGGTTGTCCTGGTTTGAGGTA
>VYXH01002739.1:0-54024 GCA_013397275.1 Burhinus bistriatus
GCTTCCGCGTCGGCGCCCGCGGTGCCGCCCGGGCGGGTGTCTGGGGCCCCGCCAGCCGCCTGCCGTGGCGCGGCCCCGGCCGTCAGTCGCCCTGCGCGCCCGCCTCGGCTCCCGCAGCCAGGTGCCGGACGCCCTCCCGGCGGGGATGGGGGGCTGCAGCGGCCCCGGGGGAGGAGGTGCGGCGGCCCGCCCCAGCCAACTCGCAGGTCCTGCTGTGTCGCGGCACAGCTGGCTGCAACGCCGCCCCGCAGCCCGGTGCTGTAAAGACAAGTATGTCCATCCCGTGCCCTCAGAGGGGTTTTAGATCTCCAGAAAAGTGTGGAAAGCTTTGTGGCCTTCACTTAATTATTTTTTTAAAAAAGTGAGTGTATTCATACTACCGTACTTATGGCAAATGGTAATGCCTGCAGTTAAAAACAGCGGTTGCACCGAAACATTTAAAATAATTAATTTCAGCAGGCTTTGATGGTTCTGAATTGCTTATACGCATTCTGAATCTGTCTTGTAATGAACAGTAGGAAGCTTTATGGTCTTTTGACTGTTCACTTGGGAAAATGGGATTTGTATGTTAGGAAATAATCAAAAACATTTAGAAATTTGTCATGTCTCATAATGTGCTTTTCAAAAAGCTCTCTAATTACTTCTGAATCAAAGTAGCATGCATTTCTTATCAGAAAAAAAACCTGATGATGTTTGGAATAGTATTGACATCCTGAGCTAAAATTATTGATCTTCAGTGGATGAAACATGCATGGTTTTCTTGTCAATGTAACACTTTAAAAACATGACTTTTAATTATAATTAATGAAACTTCAACAGGATTCCTGAAATAACTCTTGAGAGGGAGATGCAAGGCTACATGATCTAGTGGTCTTGTTTGAGGACACAGCATTTCTGAAATCTAAATTGTCCAGTCTGTTGGCTTGTCATATAAACTGAGGAAGTTGGAACATCCGCAGTCTGTGAAGCAGCAGTCATACCTCCCAAGGGTGTTGTGAAAATGCTCTATTGGAACAGCTTTTTTTTTTTTTTTTTAGACCGTAATTAATCTGGTTGTAGGTGGTATGAAACGATTCTTGCTATGTATAGTGGTGATACTGTCTGCATTTCATGCTTAATCAATTTTGATATGTTGGTCTGTATGGGGAAAAAAAATATTTTTTTTATATTTTATAGACTAAAAGTACTGAGATGCTTGTCAGCTGTTGTGTTCCCATCCTCCCCTCTACCTCCCCGCAGCAGTGAACCTGGTGAAGAAATACACTTATTTGAGAAATCTAACCTGTTATAGGTGGATTTATTGTGTTACATGACAGTTTGGTCTGGAAAATATGTACGGGCAAGAGCCATCTCAGAATCAGTTTTATTCTTTAGGAGGTTTTCAACATAGTTCCATGTTAATTCGCTTGATAAATAGTGTTCCAGTTGATCATGCAAGTTGTTTGCCTGTCTTGTAACTAACCCTCACATAGTTTTAAGTTACTTTTTGCAAAGCTGGAAGAACTTTGAAGGTTGGGAGAAAACCAGATGGCGTGTTCAGGGGGTGATTTTTAGTTACATTATCTATCACTCTTTCTGTAAAAGATAAAACTTGCAGATGTGCCATTGAGTTTGCAGAGATCACCAATGCTCCTCTTGAGAAGAATAGAATAAAGTTTTAATTCAGTCATTTTGATAGATTTGAGAAGTACAGTCCAGAAGATAAAAAGCTGCTAAGTATAAAATGCTGCACTAGGAAGAGGCTATCAGGTGCTCAAACAGAGGGGTACGGGCAGCATAGCTGTAGGAAGTAATCCAGGAGTCTTAGTCACAAATTGATCTGAATAAGCAACATTATGCAGCTGGCAAAAGCGGGTGCTATCCTGGGATATGTTGATCCAGTTTAAATTACAGAAGGCTTTTACTTTTTTTTCTTTGTTGATTGCACTTTTGTGTCTAGTCTTGAGTATTAAACAATCCAAAAAGTACAGAGGAAAGTACCAAAGTGGATTGAGAGGCTCAGAACCTATGACTGATGCCAAAAAAAAAAAAAAGTATTGCTTTATTTTGAGGGGTGAAAAAGGCTGTGGGGAGTGTGTATGTAAGAAATAGTTCACAGAAGCATATTGATTTTGTTTTTAAAAACTTTTTCCATTTTCTCTGTGGTTAAGATGTAGGTTAAGAGGAAGTAAATTGTAGTGGGTGAGATTTAGGTTAAATATAGGCGGGAAAGTTTTTACCTATAACAGTCAAATTATGTAGAGTATTCAACAAGTTCCCATTATTGGAGGATTTTATAGGATTAAAGAAGAGCCTGGCAAAGATAATCTAGACACTTGACAGAAAAGGAATGTACGACGAATTTTAGGACTAGGAAAGAGCCTAAAATTCTATGGCTATATTTCATCAGATATTCAGGTATTTACTTAATTGTTTATATAGATTGTCATTACTGTTGTCTTCCTGTGCCTTTTTAATAGTAATTTATAAATGACAGCTGTATATGTAACATCTGACACTGTGCTGAAGGTATTTAGTCATGATTATGAAAATCAGATCAACAAAAGTGTGTTTCCATTGGTTGGAACACCGTGTGGCTATTTTCTATTCATTCTGGCTTTGCTCGTTCACTACTTAATTTGGTAGAAAGTTTTAAGGAACCTTCTGTTCTGAGCCTGAAGATAACACTGGCTTTTCGCATTCAGTTTATTCATTGACTTTTAATTAAGTTGCTTTGTAATTCTGGATAATTGTTGGATTCTTTCCTTGTTTAAAAGTCTAAATATAATCCATGATCATGGATTAATTTGGCTGCCTTTCAGGTGAGATGCAGAACATGGACCTGTATTTGGCTAATAAATTTCTCTCAAATAATGGCTTATAATATTGAGCTAGACCATTTTAACTACAGCACTATATTGTATTTACCGAAGAAATAATGGACGACATAAGGTAACCTTCTCCTGAAAGTCATTCAAATTCTTTTTTCTTTTAACTGAGTTTCCATTCTGGAACTTGTCTATCATCTTAACACTCTGAGCTCTTCAAATTAATCTGACTTCGGCATTTAAGTGAGGGTTTCTAGAAAAAGTGTATTTTTTAGCTGCAACTTCACAATTGGTTTAAACCATTCTAATGTTGGGTGGCTGTTGAAGGATGGCTTTCTTCTTTGGAGTTGACCTCAGCTGGCCGTGCAAGCAATATTGTTAGCACAAGAGAGCTAGGAGGAGTAGGTGTGCTCATCCCAGTACTGAAAGCCCACAAGGAGGGAGGGAGTTCCTGCTCCTTTTCTACTTTGTGCCCTCTTTGCTGTCAGTGTTATGCTGAGCACTGTCTGCAGGAATGTAAAAAGAAATGCAGGCAACAGAAAAACCAATGGGTTTCTTGTTAGACTCTTTCCTGACATGCTTTAAGCACTAGCAGCAGTGCGAAGGAGAGAGAGGACAGGACTGTGCAGGTGGGGTCAGCAGTGCAGAAGGGTGGCCTGCCTCCTGGGGTGGCATGAGCCCTGTCTGTAGAGTTGCATCGCTAAGGTGACCGTGAAACTGCAAAACCCAAAAACCTTTTTGGGCTTGAATGATCCATTTGGAAGGTGATGGTTGCGTGTGAGACTTCATGTACAGTGGAGTAATACAAAGAGTGCGGTGGTTTTGGTCACGTAGCGAAATGATCTTTGCATGATTATTTTGGCGTGCAGTGGTCTTAAAAGAGATTGAGCTATGAGATGTGTCACTTCCCTAGCAAACTGCTTTTTAAGGCTAGTAGATTTCTCTAGTGA
Source organism: Burhinus bistriatus (assembly GCA_013397275.1). Taxonomy (NCBI): domain Eukaryota; kingdom Metazoa; phylum Chordata; class Aves; order Charadriiformes; family Burhinidae; genus Burhinus; species Burhinus bistriatus. The sequence continues at coordinate 3,758 of VYXH01002739.1, forward strand.
TGAAAACTGAGTATTTCGGGCTTTTTTAAATTCCATTACTTATATTTGTTTGTCTCTAGTTAAGCTCTTCATGATCTGGTCTTGCCATTTCTGTTGGGAGGTCAGAAATTTCGAATCCTTTCTCCACTAAAGGATGACAACTTCAAGCTGTCATTTACTTTCTGTCAGCATCTCAATGCAGTCATCTGTCCCTAAAATCTAATTAGTTTCTGCTTTGTTCTCAGTTTTGCTAGGTTTTTAGTTTCTTGGTGTATTTTTTTATTTTTAGCGATAATGAATAGGAGAAACCCAGCAATAGGAGAAATCCAGCAAAGAAACCAATTTTGATAGCTCAGTCGGCAGTTGGTGAATTGTCATGACTACAAGATATAGCTAAAACAGCTGTAGTTGGCTAGATTTGTAGAGGCTTTGAAACAAAGATTAAAAACCAATCAACCAGGAAAAATCTGGGCCTTTATGTAGCTGAGTGGCATTGGAATCCCACTCGGAGATAAGATCTCAAGCACTTGTAACTTCCTTGGCCCATAGCTGAGTATTTTTGCCTTCCAGCCTTCCAGCGTTTTCACTGTAACTCTTCAGTGCCTCTGCTAGTGCATTCCACACGTTCTCGTGTACTGTGAGCTTTTTCCTTGACCATCAGCTTCACCTCTTCTGAAGATTTCCCTGGTCTTAGTGTTGGGAATTAACCAGGTTATTTAGCTGGTGTTTTCTTTTTCTTGTCTTGCAGTAGTCTGTAGCAGACCCTTTCTTAAAACCCCTCAGTGTCCCTCCCTGAAATTCTTTGACTCAGTATCATCCCTCCATCAGCAGGTTTTTGTATTGCTCTTTCAGCTATAAGCTTTCTGAAGACAGCTCTGCTTTTCTGGGGACCTCCTACCAGATTCTGGCTAGCTGCTCCTACGCAACTTGGGCATGACTCATTTTCTTCTAACTAATTTCAGTGATACTGATCTGTCATAACTAGGTTGAGCTGCCATGGATTTGTCAAAGGAGGACTGGACCAATTGACGGAGGCAGTTGATCTTGATAAGATTTCCCATGATGATACTATCACTATGAAAAACACCTAAAAATGTAGTTTCCTTTTTTAAAGTTTATATGAAGTAAGCAATTTGATAGCCCTTTAATTGATTTTTAGCTTGTGGGCTGTAATTTTTTGTATTTAATATCTGTTCTCAATCAGCTTCAGGGGAGAGGAACATACTGCAAAGAACTGTGATGTTGTGGGAAAGCTAAGAAAATTACTTTTTTTTTTGTAATTTTTAATGCATTGTTAAAAACTCCTCAGAAGTCAAAAGTGTATTATTTTACAGAAGAGTTGACTCTAATTTACTGCAGAAATCCTGATGTATGAGAAGACTTCATTGGGATTAGTCTGTTACATCCTATTTGTGAAACTGACTTCTTAAAATACAGGAACTTGAGATGTTTATCTTGACGACATATGGTATGCGTTAAGAGTAAATATCCACTAATTTATGTTGTCTTAAAATAAGCATCTGTACATTTTACAAACCAAGGTGAGTTTCAAGTTATTACATAAGTTAGTGTTATTCTGCCTTTGGATACTAGTAAGTCTCTCCTGTTACTATGGAAACTATCTTTGCATATCTGAAAGGGGGAGGGGGTGAATAAAATGGTAATGCACTGTTAAAATTTAGATTCAGCATTATCAGAATGTGATGATTGTCGGAGTACTATAAAATTTGCAGTTATTTACTTGATTTCTGTGAGCACTTCAAACTTAACAGAAGAGAGTTTATTACTGCATCTATCTTAGCGTTTTGTTTTGTTTTCCTTCTTCTGGACCTCGCTCCTTTTCCTTCCAATCCCAAAAGCGTGGCATTTTTCAGAGACCTGTTAGAGGAATCCTTAGATCTGTATAATGAAAAGTACTCCAGAGTTTTAACTAAAATCTGTCTTGGAAGTTGAACATAATGTGCTAACCAGAACAGTTGAGAATTTGAGTTAGCAGCACTCATTATAATAGAACTGTTGACTCGTGTAAGTCAACAGAATTTGAATTGTCAGGTAAGAAACACTGACCTTTTGAATCTCGTTCTTATGGTCTCTAGCAAAAATTTTTAAGTATTTTAGGAGAAAATTTCCTCTCTGTGCAGGTAGTGTTACACTACTGCAGGTGAATCTTGGTTCTCCAGCGATTCCTGGATGCTGAGGTGGGAGGGAGGCCGTCCCTGGCTATTGCAGCTTGTATCGCAAACCACAGGTAGCACCACAGAAACTTGTGTAAATTGGAATGGTTGTTGAGGCTGCTTGGATTGGGTGAAGCTTTAAATTCTGCAGTAGCTCAGAATTTATAGGAATGCAAAGATAGCTTTGATCCTTTTCCTCCAGGCAATGCTTTCTGTTTCCTACCTTTTCTTCTGCATCATGAGGCATTTAAAAACCGTCACCAGCCCAGCCCTCTGGTACTGTGTCCTGTTACAATTTTAATACCCGATTTTTTTTTTTTGAATACTTTGTTTCTGTGGTTATTGTTAATTTGTAAAAAAATTCCATGTGCTCAGCTTCTAAACCTGAGGTGAGCAATAAGCAGTAGTTTATCTCAACCTGTTTAAAGCTGTGTTTAAAAGTAAACAAACCTTGTGGTAGAGTATTAATTTAAACAAGTTTTTGGTGAACAAAAATTTCATGAAGACATTTTGGATTTCTTAGCTCTGTGTAGTTTCTCCTTAAAATGGGAAACTTTCTGTATCTGAAGGTGTGGTGTGAATGCTCTTTCTCGCTTTGTGGTTTAGAATAAAGGAAGGGGTTAGTTGTATGTAATTATTAAGCACGTGTAGTGACGTTACACAGATAAAGGAACAGTTTTTCTCAGTTACATCAGGTGATTGTGTGAACTGAATTAGTTAAAATTCAGAGTTCTCTGCAAGTTAAATGTTATTTAGATAAGAATAAAATAATATTAATCTGAAAATTTCCTAATAGTAAATAACTCCTCTGTGCTCCCATTGAGATTGATCATCAGTAACTCCTGAATGTTTCTTTTTTTTTCCTGTATGTAACATTTGATGAACGAGTGAATGGCTCAATAAGTGATTTTTAATTTTTTTTTTTAATTTACACTAGTCTCTGTTTACATGTTGGAATATGTTCAGTGAGGTTCACTAGGAAATTATCAACATCTCTTTTGTTAATGTGCTGAATTTTTTTTAATTCCAACCACAGGATTTTACTTGAAATGCATTCCTCCCTCCTACCTTCAGTAGATGCAGTAAGCAGGTGAATTTTGTTTGTATGCCTAGTTCTAAAGCAAATAAAAAGAGTAAGTCTTATGTTGTTTCTCTCTAATTATAGTCTGAAAATGGCAAGTTTGATTAGCTTCTCAATTTGAAATGGTACGCAGTATTTTTATTTGAAGAACAACCAGCAAGAAGTATTATACTGTTAACAAACAGAAGCACTCAAACCATGTGATCTGTGATGATTTTGAAACAAATATGCAAGTTAATTATTCTGAGTAGGAGACTTCCTTCTACTGTAGTTTTAATCCTAGTTCGCTATATATAGAAGGTTGCAGGATAAGTTCTTGCTGTAATATTGGATGCCTGTATGAAAAATACTGTTGGCTTAAGTTATTTTCGTTGCCTAAAGACTTAAAAATTATTTTGAAGTGAAACCGAAATTATTTTTTTAGTGCTAAATATTGTTTACTCTTTTGCTAAGTATGAAAATTAGACCATATAGTATCAAGTGGCTCCAATACTTCTATCATGATGTGGCAGGAAGGAAAAATATATTTATATCCTTTCCTACTTGCGATTTTTAGTTGCAAATGAAATGCATCACGACAGCTCTGTCTTTTCCCTAGAGTATATTTTTAATTTTTCTTTGAAAAAACTTAACTTTGCTAGTACTTTTTTGGAATATGGCTGCCTCAATCTCTTCTCTCATACCTGGTTCCTGTTCCCTGAATATAGCTGCTGAAACACTGCTGTCAGAGCCATGAGAGGGTATTGTAGTTACTTTGGAAACAGCCCAGTAAAATGTCTGTCTAAAGTACAGATAAGAGACAATTAAAGTGATTCCATTGACTTCGACGTATGAACTTGTATTACGTATTTTCTGGGATTTCTTGCTAAAACTGCATTTTAAGTAAATTAATGTTTTGGTCTTATGAAACTACACTCCTGATAATTAGTCTTATTTTGGCTGTGTTGCAGGCAGCAACAGGAGACCTGTAGCTCTGCAGTCTTTGAAGGATGTTGCCTTGTTACTGATTTAAACTGACCTTGGTGTAGGCTGTTGCTGCAGGAAGGGGGGCTTCTCCTTTGTGGTTGCTGCTGTCTCTCCATCCCTGCCTGTTCTGTGCGTTCCAGCTGCTCCCTTAACATTATCGTGGCTAGAGGTGAGGTAGTTTGGGGGAACTGATTGAGTTGGAAGTTGGTATTAATTTTTTCCTTCAGCAGGATCGAGTCCTTGCTTCAGGTCAGTGCACAGCTGCACAAGGGCATCTGTGAGAAGATAACAGCTTTGGAGGAAGGTAGTATTAACCATTTTAGTAGAAGCCCATGCATGCCAAGTAAATAGTAAGTGATTAAGAAAGGTGGGTAAGGGAGACTTAGCTACTCAGGAAAAGCAACATTTTACACAAATGTTATCGACTGTGAAGTTGAAAAATGGCATTCAAAATTGCTGAAGAAATACTTCAGCAATCCATAAAATTTGTGGAGGGAGACTTAGATTAGCAGTAGAGCCAATATTTTAGTAGGGCTTCTTAAAGAGATTAGTTATTGTAGATGATAGTAACTTAGATTATAGAAAAATCTACGTTTTGGAATGAAACCTTTGTTTTGGGAGATAATTTGGTTTTTACCAGTTGATTTATTGTAAGAGAGAGTTCAAGTCTCAAAACTAAAATCACTTCCAGCCATAACTATTTGCTTCTGTAAAGCAAAGCTGATGAAATGTGATTTTGTTAATACAGGGTAATGAAGACATGTCCCATTCTGATTCAGCTGTAGATGTTTGAAAGAAAAAACAAAACCAACCACCTATCTGAGCTCTAAATGCATTCAATTGACTACTTTTAAACTTTGTTATAAAGGAATCCAAGTAAAACTGGTTTGTTTCCTTTATTAAGTAAACATCCTTCCTAAGAAACTATGCATCTGTGTTGTGTTTCTTTTTTGTCGCAAAAGCACTTGGACGCTTGTTTTATGTTGCCTCGTGTCTGTTTATAGTATCCTATGAACAGTAGTCAAGGCTGTAATTTCTCTTGATGTCGACGAGTGGTAAGACTTCCTTATTTCAACAAAATGGAAGCTCAGTACACAATCTGGGCTGTGATCAGGTCTACAGAAATTGCCGTTTCCTTACAACAGGGTGATAAGCAATTCCTTACAATAGGGTGATAAGCAATCACAGGTCAAATGTTACCTTAATGGGAAGGAAAAGGATGCATCTTCACAGTCCTAGATGGTTACAAATGGAGCATTACACTATTTAGCTTAGAAACAAGTGGAAGTTTGACGTGTTGTGGGATGGTGAAGGAGGACTCAATGTAAACTGCAGTTGCTTGCAGACATCACTGATGGTATTTCATGATACTGTGTGACAGAGTGATGAGATGGTAGTGTTGAAGTGCAAAAAAGTGGGGCAGGGAGAGAAAGGAGGAAGGAGCTTATTTTATTCACTACTTTCATACCGTTAAGTGTATACTTGAACTGGATTTAACTGAATAATTGGAGCTCTGATTAGCTGTTATACTTGAGATTTTTGGGAGTAGTAGTGGATTGTTCTTTGGAAAAAGCCTGGTTGTTGGTCAGGAAGAAATACTACAAATTATGAAGAAAGGAAAATAGTACACTAATCATTGTCACTTGAAAGGATATGTAAAACTAGAAAAGGATTGAATAAAGCTTGCCAGTGCTTTTATATGTATGTTTTTGTGTATGAAGGGAAACTAGGACTTCTTGGTTTTAAAAGACCCACCCTGTGGCTGTAGTTCTTGGGAAGCTAAAGCAAATATATGTTGGCGGCTGTGGTTTAGGCCTTCAGCCTGTCCTCTTGCTCATGCTGTGCAATTTCAGTTTAGTTGTTGTGTTCACTTTCTGCTGGAGTAACTTGTTGAAATTGGCTAAGCGCAGGTCAAAGGAAGCCTGGGCTGGAAGCAAGGAAGGCCAAGGAGGTGGAGGGAGGGAGGGATGGAAGAACACTGTGGCAGCCAGGTGGGTTTCAGGTCTTGGTGAGGATGTGGTAGACCTCTTTGAAATCATGAGGATTATAAGGGAGGCAGCTATAGGAAGACTGGTAGTTATTTTCATGCTGTGAGACGTGGGGCATTCATTGAAAATCAGAAGGTGGTTTAAAAATAGATATATCCCCCCCACTTCCCATTTTCCTGGGGGAAAGGAGAGAGCCCAGCTGTATGAACAGGTATTAAACTGGGAATATCATTGCATTGGACTGTTTTGCAAACAAAAAATGCACTGTTTTAGGAAAAAATTGTTCTTGCCATCACCCTTTGTAGTGCACCATCTGCTGCTAACTGGTGCTGTGCAAGGCTGAACTAGATGGACACCTTTGACTCAGCGTGGCCAATTCATATGTTTTTGCTAGTCTTTTGTGAAACTGCAAGTTACAGTTGTGTTGTTTGAGACAAGACAATTTGATAAATACTTGCTGTTTTCTATTAGCTTTTAATTTTTGGTTTTGTGCAAATGTTTAAAGAGACTCCTAACATGTAGAAGATAAGGGTAAAATGATTAAAGGAGAGTGTCATAACGTTATAGTAAGCAGCATCATAATTTATATAAGTTTTTGGGAGTTGTTACTAAGTGGGGGTTTTCAGCTTGAGGACCGGCAGAATTCTTGCTGGTACTGACTCTGTAAATTGATTTTTATTGAACTGTGTTTCTATTGTTGATTTGTATTGGTTTGCAGTCTCCTAAATGGTATCCTAAGGCTGAAATGTCTTTCCTGCCTGAAGTTAGTAAAATTACAATTACTTTTTGATTTTTTTTCATCACATTCAGTTTTCTATGCCTAAAATGCTGTCAGCAGCGGATTAACATTCTTACAGAAGCCAAAGAACAAGACAGCCATTGTCTTGTTACCCAAATTACTGCATTTATTCTTTAAATATGAAAGTAGTAGTTGATTATTCATTTGAATAGAATTTTTTTACATTTTAGCACAAATTTTTTAAAAGTGCGTCTTTAATTCTGGTCATTTGTTGTTCTGATATTGTATTTTTTTGGTCTCTGAAGTGTTTGAGAAGACATTAGGCAGAGGGCTAAGCATACCAACTGAAGATACTGAGTATTCAGAATACTATAATATTGTTAACCTGCTTAAAGTCTAGATGTAGTACCTTTCTGTCTGTGATGAAAGAACCAGTCTCTAGTCTTCTACCTTCACATCTGACTGTGGGTGAAGTGGAGATTTTAGGCAGCTGTTGTGTTGACAATTTTGAAGATCAGTGGACCCGTTGCTGAAGATCAGTCAACCCAATTTGCTTTGGAAAATGGTCTTTCGCTCTGCAGATCCTACCAGGCCACTCTTATTTGCAGGATGTTGAGGAAAAATAACTGTAAATAACTTTTCAGACTTTGTGGTCTCTTGGGTTTTTTTTATTTTATTTTTCATTTTTTCCTCCAAAAGGTTTCTAAGGTTTATTGGCATGAAAATGATTGTTTCACTGCTTCTTGTACAATTGTGAATGCTTTAAGTGAAACTGTCTGGTCTTGCCGTGGATTCTGCTCTGAAAACTGACTGCAGAAATGTGTCATGAATATGTCTAGTTCAGTTTGCCTTTTTCAAAACTTTTTTGGTGTACACAATAAAAATGAAAGTGGAAGTGAAACACTCTGCTAGTAACAAGGACGTTTTGCACGTGAAAATTAAGAGAAGTATGGTGTTCAGAGGAGTGAAAGTTCAGCTTGCTTTTCCACGTCCGTGCTGTATTTTCAATGATCACAAAGGACAAGCTTAATTCTGGTCTGTTTATTGGGAGCGTAATAAGACACTTGTTAGAAGCAGGAAGGAGCATGTGTTTCACTATCAAGACAGAGCTATAGTTATGTTTTCCTTGTGAATTTTGCGTTCATACTTTTGGAGAAGATAGACTTAAATATGAAGTTCTCAGGCACACAGGTGAGAATTAGAAACATAGCTGTAAACTGCTGTGGAAAACAACGGCCTACATCCTGGTATTGCCATGGAGGCTGCCATTTGTACAACTGCATGGATATTTCAAAAAGCACCTTCCGTTTGGCTAGGTAGTGAATTTAGATCAGAACTTGAATATAGATCATTCTGTATTGTGTGGAACGAAAGCATATAAGGCATTTCTCTTAAGTATTTTACTTAACCCTGGGGTTGTTGAATACCTAGTGGAGAGTAAAGTTCCTGGATATTTTCTTGATGTTAGTATGTGAAGTTAGAGACATGGTAGAGAGTGAATAATGACGTTCATACTTGTGGCAAGTAGAGGTGCCAACACTAATAATGAAGTTCTCAAAGTATAGCAGTTGTAAGTGCTAGGGTGAGGTAAATACTGTACTTTTCCTGTGCATCTTGTCTAAGAGTTGTAAGTAACCAGTTATATTTGCATGAATAATGAGCCTTTGACTCTGACATGTTCACTTGTTTTATGAAATAGCCTCACATGATGGTCTTGGATTTCTCACAGAAGTGTTTTGAAACTTTCTTCCTCTTTGGCCTATCTCAAACTTCTGTTAAACAAAGATTACTTCAAAGTGTAAGTTCTAGTTAGTTGGTTTGTTAAACAGGCAAAACCTCTTTATTTTATGGATTGCACGTTAGTAATTTTCTGTTTACTAATTGAAATGGATATGAAGTTGTAATGAAAGCAACCTCAATTATTTCTTTTCTAACCTAAAAGATTTTAAAGATAATTGAGTATAGCTAGATATCTGAATATGGGTTGAATACTTCTACCATCAGAAATAATATTTCATTTTTGTTAAGGTGTCATCATCCAAAGGATGACTTTCAGGCATCCTCTAGCTCTTGTCCGGTTGTCATTCCTTTCAGAGCAAATAGGGAAATAACTATTTGCATCTGGCAGGACAGGCAGAAACCTTTGCTGTTGACCTCAATGCTGCTTCCAGAAGGGGTTGAATCATGTGGGATGGTTACTGGTGGGGTGCAGGGCCCGAAGCAGAGGAAAGTAGCCAGCCCCAGCAGCAGCTGTTGGTGCCCGCACTGGATAATTCCAGCAGTGAGCCTGCTTCCTTCTGCTTGGCTTTTCTGCCTGGCTGTTGCTCGTGCCGAGGCTATTGTTGTTATACTGGACTTTAAGAATGAGGCATCATTGAGAATGCGGCTGGTGTTTCAGACCATGCAAACTTCAAGTTGTGGTGGGAAAAGCATACTTGGGTAGCAGTTACAATGCCAGTTTCCTGCTTCACCTATTAATTATTTGCATTTATTGTTTGACACTGTTGAGTTCGTAGGGCCCAGAGATGTTAAAGTGCTTACACATGGTGTTACTTGATCAGAAGCTTTAAGGATGAGATTCATTTCACACCTCTTGAGGTGTCAGCATCTGGGCTCCTTCTATAACAGAGTAAACTTGTTTTGCCATGAGGTAGAAAGCCCTGTTCGGACACATGGATCACACCACTAACTCCACTAGCTGTGTCAGTTAGATTTCTGTTGAGCATGAAGAGGACACTTACTTCAGATACAGGGAAAAATTTTGCTCTCCTGGCTTTATATGAGAGCTGTTCTAGGAGCAGTGCCTCATCCTGTTTAAGGAACTTCTAACCTGTTTAAGTTTGTATCTAAACTTAAACGCTCTTTGAGTCTGGTATTTTTGCCATGTTTCTCTAATGTGTTTAAGTTTTTTGAATGCTACAGAATGAATAATTACTGCACAGGTTGGATATTAATTTGGTATTTATGTTCACAGTGCTTCTTAAGTGCACTTAAGTTTTGTTTTCTATGCCATTTAGCTTTAAAATGTTGCAGGATTAGGTTTCAGCCAATCAGTAACACTACCTAGGAAGCTATAATTAATATGTTACTCGGGAGGGGAGATGGTGTTAACTCCTTCTCCCCAGCTTTGATGACCTTGTTAGCCGTAATTTATTACTTTCAGAAGGTTTGAGACTTGTTAGTAGATGACTTACTAAAGAAGATGATCTATGCTTGAATTCACTTCAGCTTTTGAACAGTTTCAGGCTCGAATGGTTGGGTTGCAGTGTAAGGAAATTAATTTTTTTAGGATGTAATGTTTCATAATGTATTTTGTAAGATTCTTTTAAATGCCTTATCTGTTGAGTCACACTGTTACATTTATCTTGCCTTGCCTCCTCCTCCCCAACAAATCTTGTGCATGTTTGGTATGTTCTGATTGCGTACCCCAACCTCCTTAACAGACATCCTCACCTCATTTGATTCGCTTATTTTTTGTTCCAGTTTAAGAATGGAAAAGGAATACTGAAAAGCTAAATACAGCCATTCGCTATGGCTAAACTTGGGATGCAGGAATTGTGTGGGTCTTGTAAAATGCTGGGTACAACAGCACATAACTGGAAATGCCATGTAGATTCCAGAAGGAATTTCCATGCTTTGCTAGATTTTTTTTTTTGGTGGATATAAGGTGCTCAGCTGGTTTTAGACCTATCTGTCTATGTTCATAAGGAGTACCAGAAGTGTAGACTACCATCAGTTAATGTGGTTCTGAAGCTCTTAACAGAAATATTTTAGATATGTAGATAAGACTAAAGCACAGCTATGGAAAAGGGAAAGAACAATTCCACCTCTGCATTAATTGCATCTGGGAACTTCAAGTAACACTTTGTACTTCATAGCAGAATGTTGTGCTAAATTAGAAATTGTGATATTCTCGCCCACAATTGTTCAGTATCATGCAACTGTGATTGGTTTAGTCACAAGCAGAATACTGGTCTGCCTACTCTGTCTTTGCAAGCTACCATAGCATTGGAGTTGCTTTTAGTGGTTCATTACTATTCATACGTGTTTTGCAGTGGGAATGATGAGAGTTGTGGGCAGTGTCTTTTTTCTGATGACATAGACTCGTCTTTGAAAGATACCAGAGAGACAGAAAAGAAAACAAAATCTTCAAGAATGTTTGGTGACACATAATCGTCAGCTTGTTAGGAAGCTGCAGTTGTCCTGTGTTTGAGGATCTTTCAGTAGTCAGTGAGAATATCTGATAGGATTCTCCTGAGTTTCTATTCCCTTTTTGGGCTAACGTTGGAATCTGCAGAGAACTCTTAGCTATTATATCTGACTAATGCAAGTTGCAATAAATCAACACTTATGCTTAAGTTCTGTGCTGGACTTCTAAGCACAGCTGAAAGTGTCTTATGTAATTAAGGCTCCTAGAAATTTGTAGGGTAACTCTTCATATGCAAATCTTTTTAATAACTAAATAATATGTTTAGAAGTAGTGATTTGTCTAGTATAGAATGACTTATTCTGTCATGTAATTTTTTTAATGTCTTTTTTTTTTTCCCCTCCTTGGGCAAAACTCTGGCTTTGGATGCCTGTCCAACATTGCCTTCACTTTTGGTCACACCTGTTATTTACTTCCTCAGTGGAATGTCCAATGGAACTTGCTAAGCAATGTGTTGGAAAAAAAAAATATCCAGAAGTAGATTTCTGTGAAGCTTTTGCTTTTATGTTGTTTATAAGGCGGTTCAGTTCAGATAAGGGGTGAATGTTATGAGGGTGAGTACTTGAGAAATCTGGAGTTTGTTCTTAATTAGCAAGCAGAATGCAAGGCCATTTAGTGAAGGCCTTACTACTGTCTGAATTTACTTTGACTTTTTGTGTTTTCTGCCCAATTAATGAATGCCTATACCACTGCATTCAGACTTGATGGTTGACCCAGTACTTAATGTCGGGAATGATTTTTGTGTTGTTTAACCCACTTAATATATACAAAAGGACTTTGTATGTGGTATTACAGCATGAATATCTCCTCTGAACTGGAACCGTACTTGTGTATAGTGATGCTAATAAATAACTGAATACTCCATGAATATGAAATATTCCATAATTGAAAGTGGTGTAGTCAGCTTTCAGCAAAAGGTGTGTCAAAATTAAGTCCTCCATTCTGTCTATGCACCTGCTTGGTGTAATGTTTAATGTGCCAACCAGCTGTCACAGTTGCCCAACCAGACGGTAGAAAGAAAAGAAGAAATAGGAAAATCAGAGGCAAATGAGGGTAAGTAATGAGAAGTTGCCAATATGGCCTCATGAATGTTCAACAGAAGATGGATGCTAGCTGAACATGGGTAGAGAAACTAAATAAAAGTTTCTGGTGAAATGAGGGATGGGCCAGGGGAAAGCTCTGTCAAGGGAGGGTAGCAAAGATTGTGTGTGCTACACAATGCATTGTAAAAATGCTGCATCTAAAAAAAAAATACCTTGGCATAGTGGCAATTAGACATACAAGTCATTAAGATAGCAGTGATGACAGATTTGTTTTGTGTAGCATTTGAAGGCTTGCATACGCAGTTCTCAGCAGTAAACAAGTTGGGGAAGCTCGGAAGTGTTGCTTTGGATTATTCCTTGTCTCTCATTCTTTTGGTGTGTTTGTTCATGTAAGTAAACAGTATTTTGTCATAACTGTTTAATAAACAAGTGTAAAGCAAAACAGAAATGCTAAATTAAGACACATCTTTAATTATGTCTTCATTTTTATGAGAGAAATGTGGTAGTTCTGAAATTTTCCACTCTGAGGGTGCCTGGCAGGTTACAGTGTGCATTCTTTATTCCACACATGGCATACTCTTGCATGCTTTTGTTGTGTGACTGGAAGTTGTTAGCTAATTCACTGATAAAGCACCTTTTGTTTTTAGGGTAGGATTTGGTAATTGGTTTACTTTTTAAAAAAAAAACTTGGTTTAGCAGACTTTTTGTTAGTGTATGCATGAGAACTGATTGTCCAAAAATTAGTACTACTGAAATTATGCTGCAAGAAACCCTTTTTTCACTTTTCTGTAGGTAATTTAGCCTTACTTATGAGTACTTGGTTACTTCCAAAGACTTGGGTAACAGACAAGGAGGATTGTATGCAAGTATCATGTTCTTCGGTTACCTACATCTTTTAAAAGAATAAATGGAATCAAATTTTGGATTAGATCTTTACAGACAACTGAAGTATTGTATTCAGAACAAAGTGATCCTGGGCGGTATTTTTACTGCTTTTATAAAAGAGCAAACTTGCATTTCTACACAGCATCTATCACTGTCCTCTGTTACTCAGAACCATTTTGCTAAAATTTCACTTCCTGATAGGGGAGAGGATTCAATTCCTGTGGCATCAAGTTTCACTAAAACACTCGTGTCTGCTTCTTTTAAGAGAAAAGCCATATATGTTATCCATGGTGATGTAATGTGGAAATCCATGGATGTACTTTAGGAATATTTGAATTGTAGTTTTTTTCCAGAGATGGCTCTTTCAGACAGCAGTTGACACTATTATTCACAAATACACTTTTAGGCATATTGTTGTGCTTCTCCCCCCACATTGGTCCAGAAGTGACTGGTTAAAACCTTATTTAAGAACATAATCGTTATCTTACAAAATCGGAGAAGTAACTTATCAAATAATCTTGAAATAACCATCTACCTGGGGCTTGAGAAAAGGATATTGAAAGAAGTCTAGCACATAGTTGCAGCACAGGGATTCACTAGAACTTCCTAACAAAAGATATTTACTAGTTGCCTTATGTCCTGAAGCGTGAAGACTTGTTCCAGACTGCTTGATATACCTACTATAAACATGACTTTATGTTCCATCACATAGATCTCACTTTGAAAAAAGTTCAGTGTCTTGGACATGATGATTTGTAGAACTCATTGTCTTAACTGTGTATTACACCATGTAAAGGCAGTTTGTTTTTTTTGGTGTGGGTTTTTTTTTTTATGCTAGTAGCTTTTCAAAATATTATCAATTGAAAAAAAAAAATCACTGTTTGGTTTGTTTTTCTGTTTTCTATCCTATGGCTTTTGCATATGAAGATCTCCCCTTTCTTCCTTTGGAATTGTGCTCATTCTGTTTGGAGATGAGCAGAACAGCACACAGTATGCAAGCAAGAAAGGTGTAATTACCTCTGCGTTTCTCTGTTTAGTAACTTTTAATAGCTGCTTGTTAAGCAAATAACTTAATGGAGTTAACACCAATTAGCAATCTTTCTGGTTAAGAAATTCTCTGCTAAACCATTCCAATGTGTATAATTACCTCAGGTGACTTACTGCGCAGATCGGCAATGGTCAGTTTTTCAGCACCTTCGCCTCCCCATCTCAGTCTCTGCAGCTCGGGCTTGGGTTTCTCTTTGTGTTGTCACAGATTGGATTTGCTGTTAACACACTTTGTCAACAGCAAAATTCAGTAGGAAGGAAGAAGATTGTTATGCTCGGTATCATTTCTGCAATTGAACTTGTAACTATTCAGCATCGATGGCAAAAAAGGGAAGTCTCAGTTTTTGTTTTGGGTATAAACTGAGAAAGATTCTGTGTAGAAAAGATTCGGTCCATACGTTGTGTTCAGTATTTCTCTGTTGCATTTGTGTCCCATCTCTGAAAAGTTGTCTTTTGTTTGGTTTTACCTGTTGTACCATCTCTTCTATTGAGTACTGCAGCTTATGAAAAGGATTTAGTATGATTTATTGGCTGTTGGATTTGACTGCAGGTAAAATACTAGATTGCCTTCAAGAAACAAAGTCAACATTTTCCAGACAGAATTGACTGTAGCTGTTTTTCTTCAAGAACATCTTTATGCAATATTTGTTGTACTGATAAGGGAAGAGAAACCTCAAGACACTCTGCTAGGCTGCATAAAAAGACAACGTTAAGGGGAAGTGTAGTTTTTCTGTATTTGGTAAACATTTTATGTTAAACAGCGAACAAATGGAGGACATTCTATCAGGAACGTATTGGCTGTGTGACCAAGCATTCTTGTGGATCCAAACTGAATTAAACAAGGCAAAATTTTCTTGATTTCTGCTAATAAAATGTTTTACCTACCAAATGATAAATACTACCCTGTTTTTTGGAGTAACTCCTATTAAGAAGCAACGTTTTATTTACATATTATGTGAATTTACATATTGTGCTTGTTTATACACAAATCTTCATTGATAATCTTACTTAGATTCTGGTGAGTTATAGTATCTCCAATTCAATATATAATTATGGGAATATTATTTCCTTTAGTTTCATTGTATTTCTTGTCTCTCTTCTGTTTCCTAACAGAAGGGAAAGTATCTTTCTTTTTAAAAAAGGGAAGAAAAAAACCCCAAACCAAAACCAACCATACATAAACATGTGTTTTCATTATGCAAAAATGAAATTCTCTTGTTGCTTTTTGGCAAAACAAGAACAAATAGAGAAAGCGAAATGCTTACAGGTGGTGGTTTTTTTTTTTTTGTTATACTGTGATCTGGTTTAATGGAGGAAGGTTCTAGGTGGGATAAACAAGTGGTGAGACTTTGATGTACTTGTTTATCTTTTTTAACAAGAATGCCCCTAGCATCTTTCAACAGAAATATTCATTTGGAATGACAGAACACAACCACCATTTTGGGGTGAAAAGCAAGTGCATGATGGACCAAGTTTTATGGTTCAAGGGAATACTTTGCTGACACCCCTGAGCTAGTGTGAACTTTGTCTGGGTATCTGCACAGCACCAGGCAGTCCTAACTGCCCACACTAAGAAGAGCTTGAAGGGCAGGGCTTTTTAGTTCATGTAGAGTGCTGAAACAGATGAACTACAACAGCAAGACAGCTCTGGCATTTCTGCATGTGTTCATCAGTGTCTCTGATGGCATAAGGATGATCCTGTATCAAGTGTTGGCATGCTTATGCCAATTTAAGATGAGCTTCCTTCACAACAAGTAGCAATCGTCTTCACACATCTTGAAGCTTGTCTTTGTCCCTGTGATATTTCCTTCATTCTCCTCTTTACAATGTCCTGTTTGAAGAAATAGTTTCAGAATTTAAAAAAAACACAAACCAAACCAAAAAAAATTGGTTCTTAACATTGTTTGGAGGAGTGTGTATGCATGCAAAAATGACTTTGGCTGGTTCAGTGGAAAAAACCCTAACTGATCAACAATGTCTAGTTATGCGTATCTGCCGTTCTGTTGCTGATAAACTGAGAAACTAAACTGAGAAACTAACCAGAGTGAACTGCTGTGACATTGCTGGGGGTGGGAAGGATAAAGAGAAATAAATTTTTGACATTGCTTTTACAAAAAAAAGTAGTTTTAGAAAGTGAAGAACTGAATTTTGAGAAGGAAGAGGGAAGTAGCGGTCTTTGTAATCAAGTAAGAGAACTGATAGGTTGCTATATATATGACATAAATTATATTTATGATTTTAAAAAAAGGCTAGGAAGATGCAGTAAGAAGATGGATTTGATATCAGAATGTCAAAACTATCTGGCACTAGTTTGATGACACTCCTTTCACAGATAAGGAGTTTGATGGGAAGCTGGAATGAAGGCCTTATAACTGGAGATGAAAGAAGGAAGACATTGAAAGAAAACCTGGAAAGGGAGGCAGAACAGTATGAGCAAAGCAGGGAATAGCTATGTGTGTGTGAGGAGGTGGAGGGGGAAGTGACACAAATGGGAAAAGCTAATTTATTGTAGGAACTGACAGCACTGAAAGCAGAAAGTAACAAGTTATAGTTTTCTACTAATTTTTAAATATTAAGCTTGTGTATAGTAGGAATAAGCATTGTGTGCTTCTCCTGTCACCTTGATTTACATTGTAATACTTGTCAGTAGCCGTAGCTATCTGGCAGTATATGTAGTATCTTGTAAACTTGTTTTTGTGCTAGATAACAAGTTGAGTGTTTGGAATACTAAATATTTCTGTAGCTTGTTCAAATCATGCTGTTTTCCTGGCTGTGAATTGAGCATGCAAAACCACAGGCTGGTGGCTGTAGCCATAGACTGCTCAGTGATGTGCTAAAAGTGATTATTATGTTCACTTTGCAAGTCCTGCCTGAGGCGTGCGCAAGCTGAGTTAAATATTTGCACCCATACAGGAGATCTCAAGACTGACTTATGAAATCAGCTTTCTATTGTCTTCCTGATTAGTTAATGGCATACCACAGAGGCTGCAGCTTCAGCTTGTGCTGGTATGTTCTCTCTCATGCTCGTGCAAGGGACCTCGGGGTGGCTGGGCAGTGGAGCTTTGAGCAGAGAAGGGAAGGTGCTACTGAGAAGAGCGCGGTTTTGGAGTCAGTTTACAATCTCGGAGGTGACAGGAAGACACGATGCAACAGACATGGCTGAATGTTTGGCCTGGTTTCCTTGTTTCTGTTTCAAACCTCTCTGAGGTGTGGCTTCTATCAGCCACATCTTCATGTGGGTGGATAATTCTCTAGACTACAGAAACAATTAATCAAACTGGTGTACAGTGTGCGGACAGAGCTGGGGTGTTTGGATGAAGATGATGGGGTTGACAACAGATCCTGGAATCTGGCATTTTTTTAAAGGCAAAAGTAACATGAAGCTGTTGCCCAGGTTTGTTGTTTTAAAGTTGCCATTGGCTTAATTTGAACAAGGTTGAAAAGCATTTTCAAATTCTTTCTCTGTTCCTCCCTTGCAGGTTTGGCTGGGCTACTGCAGGTGTTCTTCTTAAGTAGGTCAATGGGCCTGTGCTCAGTTATTGGTATATCAACTTGGCATACATTAATGTAGTTTATTGTGTAGCAATACCCATGGGATTACAAATAAAAGTATTGTGAGAAAAGGTAAGTCTTCAGAGGCTGTTTGTATCAAGATGTCCCTGTAAAAAACTGCAGCTAAAATCCCGCTTGTCTTCATTTTAATTTTATCTAGTTGTGTGCTTTTTGTTACTTTGGATAGGTTTTATTTAGCAATCATGTACACACTTACTTGCCCTCATGAATGTACTGGCTTTTCTGCATACATAGAAGTACACAATTCTGACAATGCTGATCTATTTGAAAAGTGCAAGTGGGTGTTCAAGCATATAAAAGATTATCTCCTTTTATGACAGCCCTCACCCTCTTGCTGTCTCTTTTTTGGAGTAATTTCAAATTGGCCTCCAGGTAGAAAGCCTTTTCAGGTAAGAAAAGGGTGTGCTTGTGTTCATTTCAGGAGTTTAAAAAAGAAAAAAACACAACCAAACTGTGTATATGATGTTGCATATTACAGAGAGTGGGCAGGAATTACTTGTTATTTGTTTCTTAGAATAAACGGAGTACTTGCTTTTAGAGTAAAAGTCTATGAAAATGCATGTTCTGGAGCTGAGTATTTAATTTGTCACCTCACTGGGTCTGCATTTGTGGAATTTTTTCTGTTCGTTTGACCTCTCATGGAAAGGCACAGTTACATGGTGGTGAAAGGAATACTTTTCAAGGCAGTGCTTTGGTAGCAATATAGGATTGCATTTTTAGCAATGTAGATTTTTTTTTTTTTTAATCTTCTCTGCAGGTATTTGCAGTATTCTGTCATCATTTGAAAGATTGTACTTGGCTCTCAACTGCCTGTTATCAAAGTTGGGTTGGTGGGTTTTTTTGTTTGACAATTTCAGTAAGTTTTTGACATTCTGTATTTGGAATACTTAATTTTTGCCTCAGTCTAGTAGTCTTACAGTCTTGTCTATGGCTTTCAAATAATGGTGTAATAATATTTATTTTAATTGCCAAGCTAAAAGAATTCTATTAATCAGGTTTTACTACAACAGATAATCCTTTGTAAGGGATCAGTAAATCAATAGTCCATGTGATCTTGTATGAAAGAAGGGAATTTAAAGAACTCTGTGTTTAAGTTTGTTTATTAAAACTTGGGTTGAAATAATTACCCTTTAAAAAAAAAAAAACAAACCAAAACCAAACAAAAAACAGAAACCCAAAACCAAAGAATCTTTTATGCAGTGCAGAGATTAAATTTTACTGCCAGTAATTTACATTACCTGCTGCCTTCTGTATTCTCAGAACTTGTAGATTAAAATAGCCCAATGAAACTTCCAATTGTTTACATGAGTAAATTTAGTAAACTTAAATAACATTTGATACATCAGTTTTTTTTACATGTCATTTTGCTGCTTGAGACTGATTAAGTATTGTTACTCAAAATTGTTAGTAGCTTTACTCTGCTTACTAGGTAAGCTATTCCTGGCAAGTGTTAGAAAAGATTTTAGTTAATTACATTAAATCTCACCTTTCAATAAATAATGCTCAAGTTCAGTTTGTGCAGTTACGTACATGAAACAGCTGATGTTGTTCAGAAAAGGCTGGAGTGAATTCTTGTTAGTGTTCTGTTTAAACCCTGAATTTGCTTCAGGGTTTGGACCTTCTGTAAGGTGCTGCTGTGGGTAGTTACACACAAATGAGCTCTGAGCTCAAAATTTTTCCTGTTGAGGTAGAACGTCTTTCAGTGCAAGAACTGAACTCTATTGGAATAGATTTGGGTACCTTTTCAGGGTGTTGGTTGCATTAATTCTGCAGATCTCCTTAATTTCACTTCAATTTATCTGTTTTTGCTTGCTTCTCAGTTTTAGTGCATTTCATGTATGCAATCATTTCTTCAGCTTTCCAATCAACATATGGGTAAAGTATCAAGTTACAAATTCTTATTTTATGTAAATATATTGAATGATTTTTGTAAGGTGTTTTTATTACACTAGTCTAGGTAGATCAATAAAATTGATGGTTTATGATCTTACCTCCTTTTCTACCATTTCCACACCCTTCTTCTTCCCATCCCCTGCTGTTGACTGCAACTTAGCTAACAGCATCTTGAATCTTATTTTTGATCAAGATTGCAGTTGTGGTGCAGTATCTTATGTAACGCTTTCATAAATTAGTTTTTCTGCTTATAAAAGCAGTGAAAGGATTTTGAAACAACGCTGTCTCTTCTTTTCCCTTCTTCTACATATGAAGATTGTAATCCTTCTTAAAATCTTTAGCTTTAAACTTGTGTAAATGTTGATAAAGCTATTAAACCTTTTTTACATATTTGTCCCTAGAGAATATTAAGTGTCTCAATTTTGATATTACTGAAAGATGAGGCTTCTTACCAAAACAACACTGAATCTTACTGGAGCTTTAGAAAACTAACAGTGTCAGAAAGTTTCTTTAGCCATGGAATGAAGGTGTAGACTTTTGCAATAGGTATCTCACTTAAAAGTAAAGGTTGTCATTTATTTGGGGCTAGACATGGCCATGTAAAGTATAATTTTAACTTTTTTGCATTCGAAAGGTTGTGCATGCAAAATGTCTCCTTATATAAAAAGTATTTCTTGTGGAACTACAAGATGCAAAGCAATGTTATACAATATGTAGTGTAGTTTTAAAAAAAACCCTCATTCTTGAATGAACATGCCTATTCTAGTTGTGATGAATTCTTTCTTATGAATGGTTATCACCCTATTGTCAAGCCCTGAGTTTCTACAGGCGTACCAATTCTTAACCCTGTTCTCTTTATTGTCTTTCAGAATGCCTTAAGTTCTGCTGAAACGTGTATCCCTCCATTATATACAATGTATTGCTTTGAACTAATGTGGTAAAATCGTACAGATTTTGCGAAGGCATTCTGAAGCAGAAGTTCATTTGTATGCATGAATACAAACATTCTTTACTATGGACATGAGGAATACATATGCACATTGAAAGACAGTAAAACCTGTGCACAGATGTCAATGCTGTAAAATCCCATTTGGAATTTGATCAGGATTTTCAAAGGGTTTCTTCAGACTTGCCTTGTTCTTTCTTCTGTTTGTTATCATTAGATATTTACTTAATACTTTGGGTTGTAAATGAGGTGGGTCAGCATCTTCTTCACAACAGCATGCTTCCTAGGAGCATCCTAGGAACATATGGTGAGCATACAATTAACACTTCAGAAGTAAGAATGACTACTGGTATTACACTTTTATTCGTGAATTGGAGCCTTCGGTTTTGGGGGTAGTTGTGATTCTAGAATCTGACTTTCAAAAGAGGTGATAGAGATGCTGGTTGAAACGGACCACTGGAGGTCAAACTTGTGCTCTAAGCAAGAATTGTCACCATTGCAAGAGCAGGTCATCTATAGTGCTTTCTCGCCACCTTCTGAAATCCTCTAAGGATGGAGACTCCGCATCCTCCGAGTAGCTTGCCGTAGTGCTGCAATGCCCTCCTAGCAAAAAAGGGTTTCCTGATGTCTGCTCTGACCCCCTCCACCCCCCCCAGTGCATAGTTTGACTGTAGCCCAATGCTATGTGGTCCGCCACTACTGAGGAGGGTTTGCCATCTGCTGTCAAGTAGTTAGTTGGAGGCTACAATTAGGTCACCTTAGCTTTCTCTTTTCAAGACTAAACAAGCCCAGCTTTCTCAAAATTGATGTTCTCCTTGAAATGATATGGGATTGAAGCTTTGTTTTCTTTTAATTCTAATAAAATTGAACTAGTTCATTGAGCATAAGATTTGGAAAGCGAAAGTCTTAAGAACGTGTAGTAATAATGGATTCAAAATGAACCTCCAGAACAAAAAAAGTTGTATGTTGCAACTATGTGTGTATTCATGTGTATACATACAGTCAAACAATGCAACATTTTCCTTTAAAAAAAACAAACAAAAGGGTTACTTGGATATCCTAGATTGTCAGTTAGCTTGTTGCAAAACTACGGTCTGTTTCTGTATAGAAGATATTTAATGTTCTGCTTCCATCTCAGTACTTTAAAATGTGCATTTTTGAAAGATTTTTTCTTCCTGGAGGTTATCCATGTGTTAGACCATTGCATATGAATAATAATCAGTAGGCTTTGGAGAGAAACCAAACGAAATCTGATATACAAAGGTTCTCTCAGTTTAAGAAGGTATGCGAGCAGAAAATAGAACAATTTCATATTACTCTAGTGAGAAAAGGGAGAGATGGAGAGTTTAGCACTCAAAACATCAAAACCAGCTTCAGACTGTTTCTTGAGAGAGTATTATCTTGCATGAGATAGGGAATTAGTAGCTCACAGAAAAGTAAATTTATAGACTTGTTTAAAAGAAAGTTTTCAAATTGAATTTCTGTTATACGTAGATGGAAGACTACTTTTTTTTAATCCATTGACACTTTCTCCTTTAAATACATCTTAAGACTTTAGGTAACAAAATTAAATTTTAAAGAAGAGAAAGAACAGAAGGAAAAATTGAGAACTTGGTGATTGCTAGGATAGTAGGTCAGTAGTATAGTCTCTCTGGTGTAGGCTGTTTGTAAGTAAAGGAAGTGAGCAACTAATTCTGCAAGATAGCTGTCTGCTTAGAAGACGGTGAGCGTACTAAGCTTTCAGTTTGTGATGCCACCACTTTAAAATAACATATTAAAACCATGGTTTTCAAACTTGTATTCAGTTCTCTTCTCATAATAGTCCCATTTTTGTCACATATAGAAATATTGCCATTCTTTGGTCTGTCTCAAGGATGTGTCTAAGACTTTTGGTTCATGTCATTGCCAGAGAGAATTTCTGAATAGGAGTGGAATTTTGCTGAGAATATCCTCCTAGTTTGAAAACTTTTGGTTAATTTTTTGGTAATGTTAACTGAGTAAGTTTAAAAATACTTGTTTGTTTTATTATTTCAGTGGTAATATCACCTGGCTTTGGTTTGGCACTGGTAGTAAAACTTCACTTGCTTGAAGAGAACTTTAACACACATGTAAAACATCAGAAGTGTGATTTTATGTTTTTCTGTTTTCACGTAAACTGGAAAATTTTCCATGTGTCAACTTATATGTGCTAATTTAAATATTACTAAAGAAGTGAAACTTGATGTATTACGAGGGTAAGGCATAACTACGTTACCCATTTTCTGGCATCAGCTGTATGTTGGTTGTGTTCAGTATTCCTCAGAAACGCAGAACAGACAAACATTGTCCCCTTGCTCCCAGCAGATGACTTGGTATAAAAAGTGCTTTAAAATGGTGACAGACAAAAGCAGGTTTAAAGTGAAGATTTATGACCTACAAATCATTGTGTTACTATACAGAAAATTAAAATGTTAATGCTGTTTGATAGATGCAGCTGGCATGGGAGTGGTTGGTTTCTGGATGTTGGCTTTGTCAGGTATTGCATTTAGGGCATGAGACTAGACCTTGGAGATAAAGCCTGTGGAACATACGTTCCTTGTATTTGATTAAACAAAAGTGAAACTACAAGGTAGAATAGCATTACAATACATGCTTCTCTTTTTGAGATGTGAACAAAGAACTTCAAATGTGTTTTATTGTCTATGGAGGCCATAAACAAGCAACAGGACACCTAACAAAACAAGACAGAAACCCCAACATATTTGAAAACAATTGTAATTTAGTAGAAGTGTTTTTTCTTTATGTTCTATTTGTCACATATTTGTGTTTCTGTAGGAAACAGAAGGTCTCATGTGAAATTCACTTCCTGGAGTTTTTGAAAATGGGATCTAATTGAAAGTATTGAAGTAGCATTAATCTTTCATGGTTCTGGTTTACTTTTACTTATGCTTAGTGATGAGCAGGTGGCTTTCTTAACTTTTGGAAGTTATTTCCTTTTTGATAATTGAAAATGATGGCCTGCCTGTGCATGTTGGTATTTGATATATTAAAAAAAGGTAATGTAGCGGAAACACTTATGTCTGTTGGAATTTGGCTCTGTGCCTGTTTTTCTACTTCTGTCTATTGCAGGGAGCAAATAGCAGCAGAAGCACTGGTAATGCTGTGCATGAGGTTCCCAGTTCCATTTGCACTATGTGTCCAGAAGAGTTTAAAAAAGTTATAGGATATTATTTTTCATGATTTAGCCTTTTCAAATATGACGGATACAAATCAATATTAGTGTTTAAAGTCTTATGTAAAGCTCTAAAATATGTACTGAAGTTTTATGTTTAAATAAGCTATATGGATATATGTCGTAAAGTACCTGTAAAAGTAGTCATCATCTGCAAAAAGCTTGCTTCCAACCTGGGTGATTCTATGATTCTGTGATTCATTTCGTCTTGGTTTTTCCCAATGTATGTCAGAAACATACTTTGGGACTTAATCTACTTTAGTAGATTATACATCTCTTAATGTCATTGGTTACTTTTAAAGATATCTTATACTAATATTCTTTTGTAGTTGGTTGTAACCTCAGTTGTCACAGTATTAATTTATACTTTTCTTGTTCTTTCCCTTGAGCTTTCCATAAGTATCTTGCTGGCTGTTTCTTCTCTTCAGAAAAATTTCTTGTGCTGCCAGTAACAATTACAAAAAGAAAGCCCTCAAACAAAACGAAAAAACCAAACGCAAACTCACTTGACTTTATGTAGCCAAGTGTCATAGATTGTCAGCTTTGGGACAGATCCTATTATATTGGTTTTTTATAGCCTTACATATTGAATTCTTCCTGCATGTCCTGGCTCCTAGGTTTTGGAAGCTGGTCAAAAAATTGGAGCTTAAATGAAGGGACTACATAATTTATAGCAATGTTTGGGACAGCCATACGCTTAGTGGACACCTTGAGCTTGCTGGTGTAAGACTGTTGAGATGAGGTATCTCTGAAGACCTGCTGTTTATGATATGGACTGACTGCAGCCAAAGTGGGCTACCTTTGGAGCTTGTGACTTCTCTAGACTCATGAGGGCGATGCTTGGAGAAAGAGATAAATTCTGAGCTTCCTGGCAGTAGTGTTAGAAACTGTTTTGTTAAATCTTGTGGAGTGTTTTATTTGTTTGCTATTACTCCCAACTCCTGCTATAGTGTTATGAAAGTCTGTGTTTTAGGTTTTATAGGCTACAACATTTAGTTGAAAAAACGCAAATTGATTCAAGTAGAGAGCTCAATGTTGTATTGAGAGTCTAGCTACCAGTCAACTTGTTGCAGGTAACTATGTATATAATTTTTCCACTTGGTAATTTTTAATTGCAACAAGTCGTCTAGGACATGGCCTTGTCCTATGCCTCCTAGTAGAGAAGGCAAGTAGCGTAGATGTTGTTCCACTGCATTAATTCCATTTTTCAGTTTATTGCTCACCTACTGTGTTGCTGGCTGGCTTCAGTTGTAACGTAGGGCCCGTCAGGACCAGGGTCTAGCAGCAGCACTGGTGGTAAAGTGCGGTTCTACCTGTTTCTGCCTTCCCCTGCACCTTTGCTGTCACAAGTGTTTGTGGAGGTGTATAGAGAACCAATTCAGGCAGAATCAGTTTCCTGATCCTTCCTGCAGCGTGACTGCACAAATGTGCTGGTGATGGTATGAGGAAGGGGATAGTACAGGGACAGCAATGGACGGCGGGGGCATGAACAGTTTAGCATTAGTCTTTGGCTTATTCTGCCTTAGGGCATATGTGAAATTGTTGCCTTGGCTCTGCCTTGCATCCTGAATATGCTTGTGCTGTTGGGGAGCAACTGACGGCATTTGAAGCTGTACAAGTAGTATTTGGCCATGTGTGTTGTTTGGGCAAGTGTAGAGTATTTGGGAACCTTACTGTTTTCTTTTGTATGTGAATTCTCGAGATTTGGCTAGAGGTGGAATACTACTACTTTAAACTTGTATGCAAATTGTATCTAACATTTTGATGGGAAGAGCCATGTGTTCGTTGTATGAATTTTATTTTATTTTTTTAAACAGAATCGATCTGAGCTGATTCTTTCTAACATTGTATGATGTATTCTGATATTTGGAGTTCTTGTTTAATTGGACTGAGTTTCTTCTTTTTCTACTCTCTGTGATTCCAGTGCGTGACCTTATGCACAGAGAATGAGTGTTTGATGTGTGCTCATTGTGTAAGAACTAGCTTCTATTTTATTGACCACTTTAACAACTAAGGAGTACATTTTGGAAAACTACACCATTTGCTGCTACTTTTATGAGCCCAGAAATACATTTATCAAAATGGTATCAATCAAGATATATCTAAGATATGTGCAACTATGGTTTATTCTAACATTCAAATCACTATCTGTGTTGCTTGAGCAATAGCATAATAATGTCTTTTTCCGAAGTTGTGTAACTATCTAATTTTTTTATATTCTGAAAGCTTTTTTTTCTTTTTAAAAAGGACTCTAGATCTTATTTGCATCAAATAAGCCAAGGTGAACATTAGTAGATTTGTCAGCCCTGTTTATCACTTGGTGAAACTCATCATGAGAAAAATATTTAGCAGCATATTAGTAGGAGCAAAACTGCCAGTTCTGCAGTCTGGACTTGGATGTGATTGCTAACTGCAGAGCAGTTCATGTAAGCTTCTGGAAGTAGGATAGTCCTTAACTAGCCAGCAATCTGTACTACTAAATCTTCACCTAAGCTAATAGGACTATTTAAAGAAACTGATATTTATACATCCTTAAAATTACTGATATATTGAATGGTGCTAAAAGGAAGTGTTTAATTATCGTGTTATTGGTTAAATAAAATGAATCTATGCACTGAGTGCCTTTGTATTTCTGAAAGTATAAACATTGCATAAGCTGACAAATGTAATACTCAAATGCTAGAATCTTAACAGATTGTGTATTAAAAAAACAGAGTGCCCTGATGCTAAGCTTCCTTTATTGTAAGTACAATGTTACATCTCTTTAATTTAGGTTTTGGTTGTATAATTCTGATATGCTCTCTTAAAGTATAAATACATCCTGACAACATGTTGTTACAGGAACTCTGAGGGAACTGATGATGCTACAGATGGCGCTCACAGAGGATTAAATTTGATTCCTTGTTTAGAACAGTTAATAATATACGTACTAGATCAGATGGTGTAGAAGACTGAAGTAATTCAGTAATGTCAGCAATGTCATGCTTACATGCCTGATTCATGGATATAGGATATGATTATGAATCACATGTAAAAAAACATATATATCAGAGGAAAAAACAATGTGATTAAAAGTGTATGTTTAAAGATATATATAATTTGTATGAAAATAATTAATATGCCTTTAATACAGCCCTCTAATTTATAATTTTGCCATGTTTCAGTTTATTTGTCTGAAAGTGTAAGGATTTAGGTCTTGAAAGATGCTTTTTTAATCCTAAAACCACATCCATGAAACTTTTTATGCCTTTTAGTAAACTTTTAAAAGATTAGGTAAGGTGGTAAAATCCCTTTCAAGTGCCCCCCCCCCCTCCTTTTTTTTTTTTATTCAAAGAAGTTGTGAACTACCTTTTCAGCATGAAAAAAGTTTGTAAACTTTTAAATTATCGACCATACTATCATGGTTGTTGTATTGTGCAGAGCACTGTGTTCCAGAAAGGATTTTAGTGGTTCATGCTCTACTTAGCTCTTGAGCCATATCTGAATAGAAATTGGTACCCTGAATATTGACTATACACTTTCACCAGGAGCTTAAAAGATCAGACTTCCAGATCAATGCACAGCAGAGGTGTTAACAAGGATGGAATTCTAAGTAAGATGATGAGGTTTAGTAAGTTTTCTTCAGAAATCCCATGGACATATTGTCAGACATTTGAAGGTCACATGTAAATTGCTTTTGTGATTTCCTGACCAAATTAAGGAAGTGGCTTAAATGCTATGCTACTGCCCTTTCTGAAGAGCCGACAAATTCTTGGGCAGATTAAAGTATATGATCAAGGATATACTGCATCTTTTCCAGCTTCCTGCTGTTAGAATAGGGAGAAAGTTGTTACAACAGCAGTAAAGAACTAGTCAGACCTAAAATATGTAAAAAGCTTAGTTGTGTGTTATTATATGTGCTTAGCTGTGTGATAAGCATTAATAATCACTGAATGTATATGAATACACATCTGTAGTTTATTTCATCAGCTTAATGTTCTGTTGACAAATGAACTCAAATAGTAAATTCACAGTCCTGTTTCTTTTATAGCTGTAACTTTTGAACACATGTGGGATATAAGGCAAAAATATCAACTGTCTTGTTCATTTTGTCTGAGTTAAGGGTGTGTTTTTATTCCAGGTGAAGTTACGAATTTAAGTAATCTTTGAACCTATGTAAATTTGTTTTTTCTTGGAGCTATTCTCATTTTAGATGTTAATAATCACTATAACATGCAAAGAGTACATCATACGTTTTTAAAGGTGTGTTAAATAATCTTCACTACCAAATCAAGATACATGGATGAAAACTTAGCTTTACCCTGCATTAAATGTTTTCCTTCTTGGTCTTGTTGTACTAATAAATGTGACTAAAGTGAAACAGACTTTCCTACTGCTGAGAGTAGTTACCGGACATCTGGAATATTTTTTTTTAACTGAACGTTCATAGGTTTTTGTATAGTAAGTATCATTAAAGTACAAGTAATGTTGGAAGGAGGAAAAAAACGGAGAATTTTTGATGGCTTGCGTAAGATGCATCTCCCAGTTTCCTCTCATCCTGCTTTGTTAGGGTTGGCAGGAGTTCCTCTTCTAAATCAGTCTACTTTGACCATTGTATACAATAATTGTCCAACTTCCTCTTCCCTTCAAACTGTGTTGTTGCTCAGGGAGGGTGTGGAAAGGAGATGGAAAAGCCATGAAACCATCTTCTTGATTTTTGTTTAGTCAGAGCAGCATTGTAATTTAATAATTAATTTCCTGACACTCTAAATGAAGTGTTTATTCTGATATTTTGTCTTGTCAGAATAATCCTTGACATGATTAACGCATTCAAATCCCTTTTTGTGACTTCCTTTTTGAATAAGCATTGCTGATTTGGGCTAGTCGCTTCTAATGCGGTTAAATTAAAACAAAATTAGATTTAACATCAAATTTAATTCTCTATAGACGATTCCTTTCATATCTTTTACTTTGAGTAAACATTTTTATTGCTACAAAGTTCTTAAATAGTTTTCTAAGATAGTGTATGATGTTTTGAATGTCTTAGATGATCAGACAGTTAACAGTGTCTGCTGTTCTGCAGTTTGTTTTTGAAGTCTTTTATCTAGGAAAGATTAGAAAAGCTTTAATCAAAACTTGTCTTAACACTTGATTTTGCTAATGGCATTATTTGACTGAATTTCTGCTTTAAATAACAAACTGATTTCACTTTTTCCTGTGTATAAAAAATTAAATTTAAGTTTGGAATTAGACAGCTTTTTTGTGGGTGTGGAGAAAGAGATGAGCTAATGGTGATTTAAGGAAAATCAAAGCCTTGCTCACCTCATCAAGTTTCCATGCGGGGGGGAAAAATATAATCGATTTGCATGCATTAAAAGATACTGGAGTAGCAGAATAAATGGACACTTCTCAACAGTGATAAAACCAGGTTTGGATCTCTCATGCGAAGATCACTTGTATACATATTGAATGATTTATTTTAAGGTTGTTTAAAATGACATCTTTTTTTACTGAAGGATGTTTAGTGGATTTTAAAAGAATTATGGCAGCTTTCATGGAGCTGAACTGCAAATAGTTGTGGGTGTTGTGTGGTTTTTTTTCATTTTTTTTTAAACTGAATTATTACTGATCGCTAAGCATTACACATGTATTCAGAAACAAGTGCTTCAGATACCAGACTTTGCAATCAGGAGTTTCATCTATGAGTCTCATCTGCTGTTATTGCATGAGTTTATAAACAGTTTCAGAAATTACCTGAATTTCCAATATGGAGTATTGGAAAAACCTAATGGGAAACTTTAAATTTTAAAATTCTCTGGAGACAACAATGTCCTGAATCTCCTTTCCTGTTGCACCCCTTCCCCTTTCCCTGCATTTTCCTCTTCAGGGATCTCGTTTAACTAACATCGGTATTGTGATTAGAAGATAAGTGTATTCTGCCCTTTTTGTCAAAATTTTGTCTGTTTTTCAAAATGTTTTTAGTGGAAAGATGTGCTGCAATGATGAACTTTATTTTTCACTCTAATCATTTAAATAAATGTCACAGATGACATTGTCAAGTTAACTGTTATATCCTGCTCAGCCTACTTGCCATATGGAGGAGTTTAATTATTAAGAGTAGGAGTGATTTGCTTTGGGAGCTTTTAATTGAAAGATTAAACGAAGCTCACTCTGAGGCTGTCTCTTCAAGCACTTGAAGTTTTTAATGACACCTTATGTAAGGATTTAAGATAAAAGCAACATGTTTGTTGCCTTTACGGTGGATAGCTATTCTGAACGTCTGGTGAAATACTGCTTTCCAGTAAAATAATCCCTACTGTACCTGACACTCAGATTTGTACTCAGGTCTTTAAAAATCGTTGTTCTGTTACAGGTTTTTTTTTGCCTTGAAAAGAGTCATATTGAATTGATGAAGAAACTGCAATGTATTGAAGTACAATGTAAAACTGAAGCACAAAAGAAATGTAAGGAAATAGAAATCCTAGTTAGATGAAGATGCATTTGGCAGGGAGTTGGGGGTATTGTGGCCACCTGCTTTGGCTCTGGAGAATGCTAAGAAATCCTACTTCTGTCATCACGGCTTGCTGAAACAGTTATTTTGAGCTGAGAGTATGTACCTAGGAAGCTGACACTTGTGTATAGTGCTTGCCTTTTCTGTGAGGCTTCCCTTTTATCCCAGATGGCTTCTTAGGAACGAGGAATCATGAAACTAGCAGAACATGGTACGCTCCTGAATTTGTCAGAAAAATGCAGTTATAGAAACACTGTAGGCTTCCATAGGACTGCCATACGTTAGCATAAAAAAAGTGCTCTTCCTTCTCGGTGAATGCTGAACATCCTCACAGAATAAAAATGATGTGTAGTAGCCAGTCTCTCCAAATAACTCCCAACTGCTAAGGTGCTCCGAGTGCAATAATAGGGAAATTAAAAGGCATTTTGAATTTGGATGTGTGTATCTGGTTCCAGGTACCTCTGAAGATCGTAAAGGATTTTTGTGTCCCTGTATGCTTAAAAAGGCTCTTTGAGGCATTGAAAAGACTAAAGGGCGCAGGTGCTTTGGAGGCCAGATTGGAACTGTAAACACCTGGCCGGAGTCCCTCTGTCACAGGCTTTAGCACAGTCATAGCTTTTATGCTCCAGTGTCCAGATGCAAAAGGGCCTGCGTGCGAGATAACTGCAGGATTATTTGCTGTTTGTTGGTCCATCAGTCCTTTTCATTCTGGAGTCTGTTACACTCACAACAGTTTAGGGAAGAGAAAATGCAGGATAGATGAAAGACTGCGACGTGCATATACCTTTTTGCTTTGGAACCATTTCTAATGGTGTATTCCTAAAATAAATTCCAAGGGATTTGCTGACATGAACACTTGAAGATATGGGTGTAACCAATTTTCTTTAATGGCTTATGTTGACAGTGTCACTTTGTAAATTTAACTCGTTGCCTTCAGGAAATGGGATGAAAAAGCTGTGATTCCAAAGTTTAGGGCAATTTCTAACTGAAGTTTTTCTTGTAGTCTTACTTTATTTTACCTCATTGAAAAGGGGAGGGGTGGGGGGGAAGGAAAAGAAAAGAAAGGAAAAAAAGTGCGCTAAGTGTTATTTTCCCCTTATCTGTAAATACAAAGTTTCCTGGATACCCTGTTAGATAACTGTACTCGGTTCATTATTAAACTGTCTCCTGTAAGACTAGGTCTGTACCCATGGCTTTGAGCAGCTCCCTGTCCTAGTGAAGGCTCATTTCTCCTGTCTCGGAGCTAGGAGGACAGTTACTGAACTATTCAAGGCAGGAGGAAGGTTTGCTTCAAAAGCCTCTGCCAAGTCTGTTGAGCCTTAAATTTGACATTTAATATTTCAGTAACAAATTTCTTCTTAACATGACCTTAAATTCTGAAAGTTCCTTGCTTCTGACCAACATTAAAAACTGGTCTGTAAAATAACTCCTGCCTAGAGCGACATATGGTGTGCTTGTATGCCTCTTGTCCATCTCATCTAAACTGTATCTCTTTTGTTTGCTTTGCTAATTCTTCTGTGCTGTTTGTTAAAGGAAGGGTCAAATTCTAAGTTATGAGGTTCACTTGCTGAGTAAACTTCATGGTATCATCTCTGTGCTCTTTCCTGTGATGATGATTTTGGTCTAAGTGTACTTAGGACAACACAACAGACTAGGACAGAGAAGTTGGTCCAGACGTGAAATTCAGTTTGTCCTTTAAGTACAATAGAAGGTTTGGAATCCCAGAACGCCTTCAATAGGGTGGATTCAAAGTGAAAGATAAATTATCAACTAGTCTTGTAATTTGTTGCGAGGCCTCAGGCGTATATTTATGATGTTTGCAGTATCTTGAGACTTTTCCTCTTGACTTTTATCTTAACTGGATGTTTGAGAAGTTTCTAACCATTCTTCATCTAGTATTAATTTGAATTGTTTCTGCCATGCAAGTGAGGCAAAATACTGCATTTTAGAATCTTCTGCAAGTGCTTAATTTTCCATCAGCTGTTGTTTTGATTTGGTAGGGTTTCATGGGTATGCTTGTGAAATGCTTTTTACTTATTCTTTTAGGTTGTGGCTTTGCAATTTGTTTTTATTTTGAGATTGTTCTCTGAAGAGGGGGATGACAAGTGTTGTCAGTTTGGGAATGTTTAATTTTACCATATATAAATAAGCTTGAAGGGAAATCTGGATTCTGTTTGGAGTGGGTTAATTTTTATTACAGTCAAGATGTGGTCCTACTCCTTGTTTCTCAGTCCCAAAAGGAGCAATTGGAGCTTTATCGTCTCTTAAGGGAGAGATCGAGTGTTCCTGGAGCCAGTGGATGGGACATTTGAAGCACAAGCAGCCTCTTTACTTCTCTCAAGAAGAGCCATAGCTCTTTAAACTGCCTTTATACTTGAATAACCTAAAAAGGCATATTTAACATAAGTACTCTGATTAAGAAACCGATCAACCTCAGTTTTGAGAAAATGTATTCTGAGAGAACATTTTTGATTTGAAAAGCTGGGCTTTCAGCTGAACGAAACGGAAAAACATTTGAGTGGGTGCTTGCAAACTGTGAACACTTTATCTCACGTTT
The DNA here is from genome assembly GCA_013397275.1 of Burhinus bistriatus. Taxonomy (NCBI): domain Eukaryota; kingdom Metazoa; phylum Chordata; class Aves; order Charadriiformes; family Burhinidae; genus Burhinus; species Burhinus bistriatus. The sequence continues at coordinate 36,537 of VYXH01002739.1, forward strand.
TCTTCTATGTAAGAATAGAACTAAGTACAAATTAAATAAGTTGAGTGTGTTTGAGGGACCTGTTCACAATTATGCTTTCTTTTAACTTAAAAACAGTGTAGACCTAATCTTGCAGTACCAAGATGGTTCTTCTATATGTGATTGTATTTAAGTAGTGTCATATTGTTTGTTCATAGCTATTGGAATTTATTAGCAGAACTTTGACGTGAATCATTACTATTGCGAGGGGGAAGCCTTTCTACACCAAGCACTCTGTATTACAGGGATAAGTCCTTAAGCCCCCCAGTGATAGTAATCTTTTCATTGCAAGGCAAAAATCTAAGGGCTGTGTATTGTGCAAATTAAACCTTTCTAATGAAACAAAGATGGACAAATAAAATAGATTTTTTTAAACGTAAAAAATTTACTCATTTTCACCTCTTTTCAAGCAATATTAGTTGCATTCCAAGGCTTTTTGTGGTTTGCCTGGTTTAAAGTTTAGTAATGTGTATCTCTGATTTATATGAAGCAGTTCTAAAAACAGCATCTCTCTGTTCAGGGACAGCGTCAGTGAGGTGTTTGTGGTTTTGTGGTGATTTTTTTTTTTTAATTGATACATGGGCACAGATAACAGGTAACTTAACTTCTGTATAATTAAATTGATGTATAAAGCATGAATGCATTGACTTATGTCTAGCTGTAGGGATCAGTCCTGTTGATAGGTGTCTTGAGGTTCCAGCTATGCCATGGTTGCTACCTTTGTACTTCTGCTTTGTAGCCTTATGCAAGCTAAGTCTTATCAGCATCCATTATTTTTGATTATTTTTAAATTTATAATAAAGGCAGAAAAACAGAATCATGCCAACTCAATTGGTATGGAAATACTAACACAATAAATTTATTTTTCTCTGCAAATTCTTGATCCAAGCTGTTTCTGTAGAGCTTCATTTTCATTACTTATATAAATGAGCTTTTAATAAACCGTGTAGTAACATGAAAGCTTAATCCTTTGATAGACTAGAAGAAGCAAAAATTACCCATATGCTGACTCAATTTGTATTTGCATTGATATGATTAAAGTGGAGTGTACCAGTTTATGGGACTAGTGCATTTTTATAATGGCTTTTACAGTGGGAATTCACTATCTTAGTAAAGCTGAACTTTCAAAAAATTATTTCTCTGTCCTTCTCCACCTTCTGTTCTTTGATGGTGTTCGGTACACCAGAATTAATGAAATAGCTAGCTATTAGTTAATGCCAAGGTCTGTGAAAGACCAGTCTTTAATTATGGTTGATCGTCATGCATTGTAGAATTTTGGAGCATTTGGCATGTGCCTCGTGGAAGGAAAGGAACAGAGATATAACCGTCTGACATGATGGAAGCAGAGCCATGAGATGTGCACAAATCATGAGCCTTCAGTAATGAATGTAAATGAAAACATGCTGGTTTTGACCTGGAATCCTGCTCCACAGTGACTATGCTATTTTTCATTAGACCAGACAGGACTGAGATATCATGTGTTACTCTCAGTTGAATTTTCTTTGTGGTGTGCTTTTTTCTCTTGCAGTCCTCCTTGAATATTTTGCATTCAGTAGTACTATCTACTTTGAATTTCATCTGCAGTGTGGTTACCATCCCCTTGTTTTCTGCTTATGAAGCTATGACTATAGGCCACGACAATTCTTTTTCTCTTCCTCCACTGCTCTCTGTTTAGCCCAGGCTTTCGGAAAGCTTGGAAAAATGCAGTGACTATTTGCTATTGCAGTGATATATTACTAAGGGTGGATGACGGATAGAAGAAGAGGTGGAGACAGAGGTTACGGGGGTGGAAAAAAAGAGTCAAGAGTCAAACTATTCCAACCTATTCTTTGGGCTTCCTTCCTGGATAAAAAAAAAAAAAATTGACTCCCGACCCCATCCCTTTTCACTTTTTTGGTAAGAATTACTACATTACAGCTAAATTTGCTGTCTTTGGTGGCTATATGCAGTAAAGTACACGTACACATACAGAAATTTAAGCCCTTTCTCTTGCTTGGGAGCTTTATATTCTCGAGTGACAGTAGCTAATATTTTTGTTCTGTTCCCCCCATGCCCCACCCTGTTTAGATCCCTGCAGTTCACTCAGCCCACCGTGCTTTACTGAGGAGGACCGATTCAGCCTAGAAGCTCTCCGCATGATCCATAAGCAAATGGATGATGACAAAGATGGAGGTATTGAAGTGGATGAAAGTGATGAGGTAGGACTAAAAAGCCTTCACTTGTGCATACACAAGGTCTGTTGTTTTTTTCACCTGTTTTATATAGCTGCTCTTTATGTTACAGCACTTGAGTAGTCATTGCTGTTTTTCTTACCCTTCCCACAGCCAAATATGGAAGGAAAGTCTAATTTCTAGAGTTGTCTGAAATGGAATACTATTGTCCATTGTTTGAGCCTAAAGGAAAGTTTTATACAGCTATGTGTAAGAACTGTTATTTTTGTGATTAGTGTAAGAGGTAGACAAATGATGTTGGTTTAGCTTGCAATGAGGCATCTAAGAGTTGACCTGATCTGCCACCTGGTATTTTAGTTTCTTTGCTCTAACATTTTCTTGCTTAAGGCATTGCTGGGCTTTCCTGTTTACCTTAGATCTGTTCCAGGCACTTCATGGTGCAAAACAATACCTGTTACAGGCAGTAGTCTAGAAAGCTTTCTTACATGTTTTTGCTTACATTTTACGGGCAAGTAGTAAGCACCTCCTGCTTAATGGTTTATGGTAGGTTAAGTCCTATGAACTAAGGAAGGTTATTCAGACCTGCCTGAAGTTTTTTTGTGATTGTGCTTTGAAAGAGTTTGCTAGGCAGGCTCCTCGTGGTCCTGGCAAAGGACTTGCTCTTGCACTTATTCCAGTTTACCATTGGGATTCTCAAAATTGTTGGGTAGGGATAGAAATATCCATGTGGTTTCATTGTTCTTGCTTCTGCTCTCTGGTAGTTGTCAAGTACAGGCTTGAGAAAGTGAGGGGAGTGAAGATGTCCCCTCATCTCCTGTCCCCTAAAAATGAGGGTATTGCCACGTGGTTCTGAAGCCCATTCTCACTGGAGGTGAGTGGGAGAAGAATGTAGCCCTGGTTTCTCTTCCCTTTTTTGTAACATCTCAGGGAAGATTGTTCTCCCTGAATGAGTTAAGTTGTGAATTATCATTGTCAAGTTTAATGTGATGCTACTTACTTTTCTGGGTGACTGTGTACAAACAAGCATCAATAGCAAATGATGTTTGGTTGATACGAGTTTTCTGAAGGAATACAGTACAATGGAGAGAATGATCCAGAATAAAATAATGTACTTTTTGACTGTGGAGGAAAAAATGTGCTCTGTGCCTTATGGAATGTCGTGGTGAGGTAGTTCAGGCACTGGAAATAGTCTAGCTCTGTTATCACAGAATGTTTGGTTATTGTCATTCATGTTTGGGACAGGCACAACCCAGTCTGCAAAATGAAACATTTGTAATAGAGCATGAGCTTTCTGAAGAGCTTCTCAGCATTGTGTGATTCTCTTGACTTGTGCTGCATTTGTTATACAAGAAAGTTTAAAAAAATTAAAAGACAGTACCGAAATATTTATACACTGGAAACTTTTTATTAGTATTCAAAGGATCTGTCCTGGTTTCCAGTGGACCATCTTTATATCTGATCTTAAGTTTCTTCCTGTTCCAGAGGAATGTCGAGATAAATCCAAGCAACAGAAACTACTCTTAAAACTTGTTAAAATGACTGAAATTAGAACAGTTCATGAGGAGTGCTGTTATAGCTGGGGTAATAAGTGATGAGTGAAACTATATATTCAAACTACTCACTCTGCATGAAATAAGATGACTGAAATGTAGCCCTTTTTTCTGTTAGCTCACTTTTAATTATTGAAGAAATATTTAATAACCCCCCAAAATTAGCTTTTCTGTACATATAGTTTCCATGCAAATAGATGATGAATATGTGTTTGCATAGAGTGCTTTCTTCTAAGACATTGAAAGCAAACCTGAAATTGATGAGAAATGTAATTTAATTGCAAGTTCAACTAGTAACCTATATGTTCTTATAGTGCTCTTACTGGATCTTTACCATAATTTTAAAAGATCTGACATTTTAACAATACAGTTATGTAGTTGCTTGATTACAGTAGGTCTGAATATATACTAAATATGTCCTAATATACACTATTTCAAAACCAGTTTTTTTTTTCCCCTGTCACAGTGGGTAATGCTGTTTGTTTTGATTAGGAATGAGGACTGATAATTAAAAAAACAAAACAAAACAACCTATTAGAAGTAAAGCTCACATGAAATACAGGGATTTTACTTAGCAGCAGGCTAATGGATTTCCTGTTTCGTGTTGCATGGTTTTTGCTTGCAAGACTCCTGGGTGAGCAGTATATTGAGTATGTTGATTAGATATTCATCGGCTTTTTAATTGGCAGGAAAAATGTGACAAAGTACAATAACTCTCTGCTGGTTTACCAGCACTAAACAGTGTTACAAATTACAAGTGTATATTTACACCAAGGAAGGAAGTTCTTGTAAATAAGTTATTTTGAGAGGGGAAGGTAACAAGAGCTAAAGATGTTGAACTATTTAACTATTTTAATTTGCTAATCCAGTTGAGAACTCCCAACAGTGATTCCAGACACTTCATCTGCACACTATGATTTTTCCTAAAGTTCCTCATGCCCTGTTTTATGTTGTAGTTTTTTTTTCTTCTGCAAAATTGTCTTACGTAAAATCATTCTGCAGAGAGAGAATTTCTGTAGGATATCAGAAAATTTGAACTTTTATAAGAAACTTTTTATTTCCTCAAAAATTGTCTGATAGTTGGAAGCCTTTTGGGTCTACCTTGTGCGTGCTGCAAAGAAGCTTGTATTGGGCCTTGATGAAACTGATGTGAGGAAACCTGATCTAAATTTTTAGCACAGGATTTATTAGTCATTGAAACATATGCGGGATTTGTTGAAGTCTTCTGAGGAAGATAGAGGGGTTCTAGTTTGAGCAGTGACTGGTTACATTTTTTTTTTCCTGATTCTTTGTTCTGTTGCCTAGGTTAGACTAGATGGTAGAACTTAAGAGATTTATAAAGATGAAAAAACTCAAACTTTTAAATTCACTAGCATATATTTTTTTTAATTCTAGTTATTAAAAAATACTTGGAAAAAAGCTTTTGTCATAGCTATTAATGTTTGATTCCCCCTGCCCTGTTCAGGACTCACATAACTTTCTAATACTCGCCCTGAATTTTTAATGTAGAATTACGTACTTCAAAACAAGAAGCATAAATTAAAGGAAAAAAAAAACCTGGTTTGGGTAATAAATTTGTGTTGTACTTTAGAGTATGCTTTACTGTGCAGTTACTAATTCCTGTAAAGCAGGCTAGCACAGCCTGAAAACCAGAAAGTATGGTACAGCAGAGAAGAGAAAAAAGGAAGGATGTGGAAAAAGTCTATACTTACCATTAGGGCAGGCTAATATGAATTTCTTTATCAGATCTTAGCTCCTGCTATTATTACTTTATTATGAACATACAGAAGGTTACAATTGTTTAAACTAGTTTAAAGAGTAAGGCTGTAAAAGGGTAACTGAAAGGGAGAACGTATTACTAACGGAGGTTTTAGTCATGTGTTGTAGGCTATCTGCTTCAGGAAACATCTGTTGCACCACGTGTACATGATTTGTTTTAATGATGAAGATGCACGAGCAGTAAGACAGACTTATCGTATGTTCACTATTTACATAGGTTTTTCCTGTTTCCGCAGAACCTCTGTATGTAGATCCTACATCAAGTCACTTCCTTAAGGAATCTCTCTGTAGAAATAGAATAAGTTGATGTTTTTGAAATATTAAAATCTTACTGTCTGTCTAATGTCACACAAAGCTAATGGCACGAATTCACAGCTTTGCATGGGATCTTTGGATAGATCACTGAATATCTTGATATTTTGAGGTTTTTTTATGAGTGCACTTGCATAATTACTTAAAAAAAAACCAACAACCTAACACACAAAAACACACACAAAAAAAAAAACCCACCAAAAACCAAACCAAACCAAAATACACTGTGGAGATACTGCAGTATTGAAAGCACAAAATGATCAGAGAATGGCTTTTAACAGTGTGGTCAAACAGGTTGGAACCTCAGGGGTGATATGCAGAAGTGCCTGACTTGAAATGTTGTCTGGAGGCAAGAATCAAAAAGAATCTAGCTTTAAAGGCCTAAAACAGGGAGGTTGATTTCCTTCTATACAGCAATTAAAGCAGAAAAAGTAGCTAGTATGATCTGATTAGGAATAGCAATAATAATGTAGCACTTTGGCTGTAATAAGTTTGATGGGGCAGAATATTTGACAGCCCAAGATCTTCCTTTGACCATTTCTGAAAGGATGGGCTCTGTGAAGCTATTGTTTGGGGGCTTGAGGTCATATTTGCATCCAAGATGCAAATTATCCAAGAGAGGTGGAACAAACATAACAAAATGTTTGTTCCAGAAACATGTCTTGAGAGATGATGCTGTGTTTTTTGAGAGATGAAGAGGTGGAGTCTAAAAAAGAAAAAAAGTCAAAGGAAGAATCCAGAAGGAAATAAAAATGGAGAAGATAGAGGTCAAGTGTAAACAACTCAGTAAATAATTTATGGAACTGGGATGAGTTCAGAAACATATGCATCAGTATACCCTCCCTTTAGTGCTAATTTGTGATTTAAGGTTTTATAATAAAGGAGAACCAGTTCATGCACTCATTTTTATTATGTAATTAATTTGCTAGTCATATTCTTGTTGTTTATGCTTCCTTTCTTTTAGCAATTAAAATGGTACGTGCACCTATAGATCCCAATTTATTTTACAATCTTGCTAAATTAAAATATTATGCATTGGTATTACTATTTTAGGAGAATCTGGAGAAATAAATTTAATGTGAAATTATTTTCTGAGTTACTGAAATAGAGCTGCCTATTCACTTTGTGTAAATATGCGTTGGTGAAATAAGTGTGGATATCTTTGTTCTTTAATTCCTTAAGAGATATAAAAAAAGAATAAAACATGATTTACTAGTTTGGACCAGAGACCTATTCATTTCAATAATCTGTTCTGGACAGTAGTGAGTACTAAATACTTTGGGCAAAATTGCAGGAAATCTGGTGATGGGAAATCCTGAAGAACTAGTTGCCAAGGCAGTGTGATGCTCCCATTTTAAGTATGTATATTTTGGATATTAGGAGCATAAAGTGTGAGGCGAAAAAACACTTTCAGAATTTAACATTAATCTCAGGATGATTCTAAGTGAATAGCTCTTCTATATTCTTGAACAAAAGCAAATTGTTACATCTTGGAGGGAGTAAAGATTTAACAGAAGATTTTGTGGGGAGGGAGGGATGTATGACCAACTACATAAAAAGCTGGTTTTTGAGTTAGCTGTCATGACTATCTATAGGGAAGTACAGCTAGGTATGGAAAAATAATTAATGACGGTTCAAAAGCTTGATCTCCCTTCGTTTAGTGCATCTTGGGACCTCGTTAAACTTCAGAAGCCTACCCCAGGTGTTATAATTTCAGTTGGGAGAGGTTCAGCTGTAGACTGAGCTCTTGCTTCATTTTATTGTCTCCAAATATTCACTCAGCAAGATGTTAAATGCCCTTCAAAGCTCCCTTAGTATTCTGGTTTTGTCCTTATCATTTATATAATAAAGATCCTTAAACCGCCGTACGTATTCATGTAAACTACTTCATACTTCATTGCCAGCTGGTTTGGCAAAATTCTGTGTGGTAGAGAAATACCTGCTGCAGTGGTTCAGAAACTGAAATCAGTGTAACTGCTGGGCAGGACACTGGGATGGCTCCTGAGTGTGTTGTACTTCTCAGTGTGCAAGAACATTCTGTTACGATCATTGATCTTTCCAACGAGTATTTTGAGCTTCCTAACCAGTGTAGCGAACCTTTTCCTCCAAAGCTATTGGGTTACTTTGATTCCCTTAGTTTGTCGTGGATCTGTTAATAGAGGTCTTTTTTTTGCATTGAATTTTATCAGTCAACTGCTAATGTATTTGTCCCCAGGCAGAGGGTCTTTTAGCCTTCTGAAGTTTTGTAAGGAGCTCTGAGCATGTCTAAACAGTCTGGTTTTTTTCAGAGCAGGATAGGTAGGAGCCAGGTCTTGTCTGAAAACATTGTTATAATGGTGTTAGTCTATGGGTGTGCCTGTGCAAAGAAGCGGTGTAGAGAGGTAGTGTGTGTTATCATGGGTACGGTTGCATAGAAACCTCTTCCAACGTGATTTGGATCAGATCTACCTCATGCCTTGCCTGCTTGGAGGTACTTAAGCTAATATCTAGCTGTCTGCACCTGTTTATGTAGCACTGCAGGCATTTGGTCCTGTTACAATGAAATGCCCCCTTGGAAGTTCTAACTTGGCTTTGAAGATATTGCAAAGTTTATTTTGCAGTAGAATAGCTACAATTTTGTTTTGAGCTGCAATAATCTTTTTCAATGGAATTTGTAGATTACTTAAGATATACTTGGTAACGCTTTCATGGCTATGCCCTACATTTTTCTAGTAATGTTTCTATTATGCTTAAATACATTTTCTTAGAAGCCATTTCTATAGGGTAGGCATTTGTGAATGCTGTCATACCTGAGTTGTAGTACGTTGCCCATTAAAAGAACACTTAGAATCATAACTTAGTCGGTAAGTTGGATGCTGCAATAGCTGTAACCAGCCTGGTAGCGCTAGGCAGTAGGGAAGGTATTAAAAGGCTGTGTAACAGGCGCCAGCTGTACCTGAAGTTAGAATTATAGAAAAACTGAAGTTGTAACTTTTGCAGGTTTTCTTTTGAAGGATTAAAACTGAAGGAAATAACACTGCTTAAGGAATAGGTGCTCAAGGAAGACAGTAATACTTAGCCAGGAGATGTTACTAATTGGTATTAAAGTAAACTTGTCAGTTAGAGGGTCTATTTTAAGTTGATGAAACTGAAAATCATAAACTTGAGCCTTCACCCAGAACAAAATATAAACATAGCATATGAGTACTTCCTTCTGCAGTTAGTGAGTGTGGTTAATTTTACTTTTCCACTGGTGTTTGCAAAAGTATGCAATTGTTCATTTGCTCCTCAAGGACCAAGCATCTCTTGCAACTTCCAACTTCCATATTTTAACGTATTTTAACTTTTGCATGTGGCTTTAGTTTGTAAGTGCTCTTTCCATGTCCAACCAGTATTGGATTTTGGTGTGTCTTTTTTTTTTACTCTTTTGGAAGGGTCGGAATTTTTTTTTCTTCTGGTTCTTGCTTCAGATTAGTTTTCAGTTATGAGTTGACTGGATTTTGATGATTGTTATGGTACTAAAAGCTTTCTGAAGAGGAAGGAAGGTTGTGGCATACCTGACTCTTAACTCTCTTCAAGGGCTTCACAAGCCCTGTCCCCTCCAGGGAGGAGAAAATTTCCTCTCCTCCTATTACACTGCTGAACATTGGGCTGTGGCATGGGAATCTTTGTAGAGGCACAGCTGTTATGGTATTTTTGGGATCAAACCTCCAGTTTTGAGTCTAGGTGTGGTGTTTTTTTACTCTCTACTTGTTTTTGAAGTAACTACTTTGACAAGTGATTTTTTTGTTTCACACAGTTTTTGGGTACCTTATCTGCTGCTTTCTTGGTTTCAACTTTGTAGTCTTAAAAAACCTTCTCCCTCTTGAGTAATTATGTTGGCTAAGATAATCCTTAGATGTTTTTTTGTTAGAGCTTATTCTTTTAACTTCCCTATTTAGAGTTATTTTTCTAACCTTTTCTTTGTATACTTAATGACCAGGGCAACAGAAGAGAGATTAGCTGCTCTGACAAGGAACAGAAAAATCCTCTTTTTATCAAAGTTTTTCTGGTTTTGACTTTCTTCAATTTAGAACACAATTCCTTTTATTAAAGGAGAGCTTCCATATTAGGCCCCGTTTTGAAACAAAGATCTTTTAAACAAAAGAAAGATATTTGATGTCGTATATCTCTTCATTAGTAAATGCATTCATTCTCTGAAATGTGACGGCTTCTTTCTAGCTATGTACACTGTAACTTTACCATTGTGACTATCCAATGTCAGAGAATGTCGCTGAGAAAGTCATCTTGTTTATTCTCACAGGATCTGGGAGCAATGTGGGTAGGATTGAACAGAAGTGGGGCTCTTTTCTTGAAAAAATTCTCATAAATGCATAATTTCTCCCTCTGAGGAGTAACCACATACTGATTACTAAATGCAAACTGCTCACAAGTTTGGGTGTTGTCAGTCCCTTTTGAAAAATGGACTTAAGTCAAATACTCTGAACAGTCTTTCAGTATAAACCACCTCTTTTCCACTGTCATCCTCTTCTCCCTGGGAAATCTTGTGCTATGAACTTGGATTTGTTTTCTGTTTTTGTGATGAAATTTGAAATCAGGCTTCTCATTTTTATCCCTTAACTTGTTAGCGTAGCTGGTTGTGTTCCAGCGCTGTGTTGAGAACGTGAATTCATACATTAACTCTTGCTCCCTCTGCGGGCTCAATAGCAGAACGACATCAAATGCTGCAATTTTTCCATAAGCTGTTGTTTGCACTGCTTATCTGGGTGTCAAGGTAACCTATGTCCATCTCATTTTAAAAATATCAGAATGCTTTTGTATAGTACCTTATAGTGCTTTGGGGTGAGATGTAACACCCTGAAGATTTTTCTGTTTATCAGCTGGCATCTTCCTTCTCTTCTTTATTTCTAACCTGGTATGTAGTATTGTTAACAGCAATTCAGATTTTCCTTGATAGCACCTGTAACTGTTTAAACATTCTCGTCCTAAAGTATTTTACAACCTTGCTGACAACTAGAAGTAAAGATAGAAGCAAGTTTATTTCTTAGGAACAAAACTGATCTGAGGTATGAGTTTTAGCTGACGAAATGCAAAATGTGCTGAAAACTTTACATACAGCATATATTTCATTCTGTTCCTCTTGAGAAACTTGATCGGCCTACAACATTTGTTTTTAAAACAAATATCCGCACCCGTCGTTTGGAGTCTCCCAGGGCAGTGCGGTTCCAGTCACTAGAAAGCTGAAGAGTGAGTGTTAATATGTACCTTAACCCCCCATATGAAGGGAGATAGTATTTACAGGGAGGGACCTATAATGTTGGGGGTGGGGTGGGGTGTGTCTCCCCCCTGTCTCTTTAGTACATTTTTCACGACCAAAAGAGGTTTTGGGATCCCCATTGGGGATGGTAGTTGATAGTAGGTACTTGCAGTCTGAAGGGAAAAGGAGAGGTGGGCAAACACCTGCTGCTCCAAGTGTGAGACTGTACTTTAATCTGGAAAGGCTTAGAGACATTCGTGGATAAGATTTTTTTTGTTTTCTTATTGTTTAGTTCCTTTTCTTCGGTTTACCCTTTAATAAACACAGAGTAGGAACAAATAAGATAATCCACCTTTGATTGCATGTTAGCTGTAGAAATTGCCAGCTTCACGGTCTTTGTGGCCAATTGTGCCAATTTGGGAAGTACTCAGTATACTTGGACTATGAAATAGGCAACAGAGGTTATGCAGCAGATATTTTTACATTTGCATGTAGTTACAGCAATCAATCCTTTTCTGTGCCTTTTTACAGTTGCTGGTCCATGGTGTTTCAGAAGTTCTGTAATTGCCTGTGCCCCAGCAGGCTGCTGTTTTCAATTGTTCTTACATATTTCGTTAACTTCTCCTATATTTATCCAGTATATGTGTGTGTGTGTATATACGTATTTATGCCTTTCTCATAGGTATAGGGAAGAATAGTTAAAAATGCTTGTGCAGTTTGTATGGACTAAATGAAACTATTTTAGGAATGAACAGGCTTTAGAAAATTAATGTCTGACAACCAAAAAAGTTTTGAAGTGGTAGATAAATGAGGGAGAGTTTGCATCCAGTCTGTATTTGGAACCAAAAGACATGTATGGTTTTATGATTAGATTAGGGAAGGCAACTAGTATCCCAAGTCTAGCAGTTAGAGGAGAAACGTGAATACCTTCCCATATTTTCAGTCTCCCTTACTTCCTGGTAAGAATGAGTTTTTAATAAGGGGAAATTGGTAAGTGTTAGCTTTTTCTTGCATATTTCTGTTATCATACACTGTCTCTTTTTATTAAGAGTTAATACTATCATTTAACATTGACTATTTTTCAGTGTCTCCTGCAGTTTGTTGAATGACATCTGTGTTAGAAATGAGGCCTATGCAGGAAGCTCTGCAAATGAATTATTACCAGGACTAAGTTTTAAGTGGAGTCTTCTGCAGTGCATCGCTAGCTTGTCCTTCTTCCTCACCTCTGCTTGAAGCGGTGATTACGTATGACCAGCTACATAAAAAGCTGTTTTTTCAGTTAGCTGTCATGACTATCTATAGCTGTTTTTGTTTGAGCAGCTTGTTCTTCAGGAACTGAAGAAAGCAATGTACTGTGGAAGATTACTTAGCTCTCATGTTAGTTTTCGGGTACTAATATTAAGATCTCTACCCGCAGAGACTGCTCATACTGTGCTTTTAGGGACTGATAGCTATGGAAGGTTTCCATTGTTAATGGGAGGTGGTTTGTGAACCAGTATTCCAACTTTTCTAGGCCTCTGTGAAATAAAAGTTAAATGAGTTTCATGGTTCCATGCTTTTTCTTGCATGTATTTGGAGAACTGGTTTGTAGTGACTTGTGAAATACTGATACAACACTGCTATATGTGATGTGATTGCAGGATCTTCCTTTTTTAATGTTTACTAAAAGGCAAAGTGTGGTATTTTGATGTAGGCTTCCTATTAATTACTGAGAATGAAACAGCTTTGTGTAATGCTTCTGTGCTTGGAGTGTAACCACTGAGGAATGATTAACAAGAAGAAAATTGTCCCTAAGATGACTTCTGTTTTTTTAATTTGATGAAAGAGAAGTCAAATTTTTGTTGTCTAATCAAAATAATTTAGTACTGCTTAATCAACACCTTTCTCTCATCTCAAGCAGTTGCATTTAACTGGTATGACAGGATTCAGATATTAGTCGTCCAATAAAGGACCGGCACATTTTCAAATCTTGCATGGTCTTATCTTCAAGTAGTGAAGTTGGTTAAATGTCTTCAGAATAGAGAAGTACACTGTATGACTTGTGCGGTGCATTCTTGTAATCACTGTAAATCTAAGGCATACTAATAAGGTTGTTAAACCTAGTATACTAGCAACTGCACCTTCAGTTTTTCTAGGATTTAATCAGATCCTCTCAGAGTGTTTAACTTGCTTTCTGAGTCTTTGATGTAGTCAACTTACATGAGTTGTGTGCTGCTTGCATGGGGAAGAGATAGTAAAGATTCTCCTCTGCCTGATTTCCTTGTTGTTTGTTTAGAAATTGTTATTTTGGCTTTTAAGATGTTTTCCCTTTTCTTCAGTTTCTAAGGGAAGATATGCAATACAAGGATGCCTCTAATAAACATAGTCACCTGCACAGGGAAGACAAACATATCACCATTGAGGATCTGTGGAAGCGCTGGAAAACGTCTGAAGGTAGGTAAAGAAGACTAGCTAAAAATAATGGTGATTATTGAAATAGACATAATTCGACATTTTTTTTCTACCAGGTCATTTAGAGTAGTAAATGGATGACTTCTTAAAGCATGGTTATGAGTTTGTTTTGGTACTGTTATTTATAGGTATACATAAACCTGACTAAAAACTCATTCAGTCCAGCTAGTGTTCATTACCTCTTGATGTGCTGGGGTATTGTCAGTGAACTGAGCTAGTTTACACACTCATCAGGATGAGATTGTAATTTATGAAGGTAACTGTTGCAAGCGCTGAATCCCAGATAAACATGTTTTTAATCTAGTAAGCCTTAAGGGCTGCTGTCAGGCTGTTTTTAAACATTTGTTATACATTGTAGTAAGTGGAAAGTCCGATGTGCTTCCACTTTGATGTAAACTTTCTTTGGGCTACGAAGAGCTAGAATTCTTAGTCCAAAGCATTTTGGGAAGTCTTTTTACACTTGAGATACAGGAAAATGGACTGACAAGCCAACACCACTATCCCTCTCCTGCTTTGATTTGAATGAAGTAAGTTGAGCCAAATATTCTAAATATCAAAAGACAGTACTTAATGAGCAGAACAGTGTTCATTGCCAAATATGTTCCAGGATGCAGTGACTAAAAAAGAAATTTCCAGAGGTCCGGAATGTTAGAGTTCTTAGGAGAAAAATACTTAACTTTTTTCTTCCGTACCATTCAGAAGGTGTTGTGCTAATAGGGAGCATATAGAGATCTAAACGTTGGTATTATTCAAACAGCTAAAAGTAGGAATAAAAGAGGAATGAAACTAGGAACATGCCATTGGTCTATTCTGCTAATGTTGGAAGTCATTTAAGTGCAGTCTGAGTTAAATGCAGTCATTGGTTAAGTGTTTGCTGTGTAGTAAATATCTGTTTTAATAAGTGATTTTTAGCCTCATCTCTTAAAATATTCTGTAAATAAATATTCACTAAAGATCTTGTTCAATGAAAGCATTGGAACTAAATTATCAGAGAAAATTATCTCCCTACAATTGTTCATCTAACTTATTGAGTAACTCTTAAAAAATTAGGCTATAGTGATATCAGAAGTATCTAATTTGTCTGTTGTGTCTATCTTTGGTCCAGTTTTCTTGACTGTAGTGAGCCTTGTGAGTAGGACTCAAAAGATTTTTGAGAGGAACGTCTGGTCTTACTGTGTCTGCTTATAATGGCTTTACTGTGCATCCTGTTGAAGAAACTAAGTTTGCACCACAGGGACGCCCTTAGAGTGAGACTCTCAAGCAGTGTTAACAGTGGTCTGGTGACTGTTAGAAAGCATGAAGCCTCTCAAAGAATAAATTCATTTAATTTATGTTGCATAACATAGGAAATACTGCTTTTCCTTTCTAGATGTTTTAGGGATTTTGATTTATTTGTTTCTTACGTGCTGCTAGTTTATAGTCCCATATAATGTAATTTGACAGCATTAAACAAGAGGGTGAAAGGTAGTGTAAATGATGGTATCAGTAATCTGAAACTTTTAAGTAGTCTGAGGTATCTGTGTGAGAACTACAAGCTCTAAATAGTGCCCTTGATAGTGTCCATTAGTGCTTATGCAGAGACATCTTCTGGATCTATTGCTGCTTAGTTTATGCTGAGTAGAATTGCCCATTCCTTCCCATAAAGCTTGCTTTATGTGGATGTTTGTCTTAAATATTTGTCAAATAGCTTCAAGTTGCTTTTTGTTTAAGATATTGGTGGTGTCAGATAAGATTTGAGGGAAGAAAGTGAAAACATTGTTTATGGTACAGTAAGTGCACCATTGCTGTTTGGTGTCTCCTTTTAGGATTAAGAAAAACAAAAGTTATTTTTAAGTAATTGCTTGCAAGGATCTTATACAGCAAATGGAACCCTGAGGATCTGCTCAACTTAAAGCTTTAAAAATTGCCTAATAAAATAAAAAAGCAGCTTCAGGATATTGCTTTTTAATATTTCTGACACTGGGCAGGCTTTTGATATCCCCGTCTGGTACAGAATCCTTAAGGCATGATCTTTACTGGTGCAAATTAAAGGATTTCAAGGCTGCTATAGATTTTACCTGCATGGAAGGAATAGTATAGTTTAAATCAGGATCTAGCATATCGTTACTGTGTTGTCGTGCAGTTTTAGTGAGTCCTTCAGTACAAAACAAGACTGTCAATTTAGTTTAGTTGGTGTTACTTACGCTTTCTGTGACCATTAATCTCATAATCTAGTTCTACAGAGAACTCAGTTTAGAGGCATGGCTAGGAACTAGCACCATTGTTTAAAGCATAGAAAACACTGCTTTCAGAAAGTCCTTTGACTTTATTATTGTGTGTGTCTGTTCTTTACATGTAAATGCTGGTATATACATGTTGTATGGTGTTTGCTTTGACCGTCTCCTTTTCTTTCTAACTAAGCAGTATTTATACATCTGCAAAGCCTTCCAGCTATTCTAAAGTATCCAGGTTAGTAGTTATCAGTGGGTTAAAATCAAAGGTGCATCTTCAGTATTTTTTCGACAGGGCTGTTGAAGAGGTGGTAGTTGGGAGTGCAGCAAAGGTGACAGATGTACATTTGTTTTGATGTCTGAATACCAGTCTTTGTACAATTATCTTTGAAAGTTCTGTCTCAAGGGTGTCTGCCTTCTGGTTTTTTTGCCCCTCTAATGGGCTAAGATCATATGAATTTGCTGTCTGAAGAGAGAGGTGTAGGTATTTAGTGTCAATAGTAAGGTAGTCTGTAACAATCAGGGCAGGGGCCTTCAGCTGGGTAGTTGTGTGACCTGTCCTGGTGAATAGATGGGGTAGGGTGCTGCATTCTTGGTGACGCAGCATTGTCCCTTGGGACTTGATTTTGTAGCTAAGTAGAACTGTAGTGGTTGAACCTGGAGTTCATGAATGGTTTCCTATTGTCAGACTAATCTGAGTCCTACCAAAAACTAGTTTTGCAAATGACATTAAGAAAAAAAGTAGTTTTTCTTTAACATTATGGCATATTTGACCTTTAATGTGTAGTATGTCCTGTAGGCTGCCCTATAATACAAAAAAACTTCTTCCCTGCCTTATGTGTGTATTTTTTTTCTTCTTTAACTCTTTTTCCTTCTCTGTGGAAAGTAGAAGGTGACCTAAAGTCTGGTACCTTATTTATTAGAGGAAAAAGATAAAAAATGGCTGTGTGTTTTATATGTGTGATCACCTGTTGTGTTCCGAGGTAATGTTACACAAGCATTCTCGCAGCAAGTGGGACTAAACTGCATACCACAAAGGTGTTATGGTTGCCTTGCACTTTCTTAATCGTTTGCTGTCTCAGGTTTTAAATATCCGGAGACTGGAAATGCAGGCAAGCAGGGCTTGGCTAAGGCCGAGTTACATAGTGGTGCGTGCTGTTCCAGGCAGGACCAGCACTGTGCTGCAGCCTGACCCTTCTGCCTGAGAGGAAACGGGATTTGTAATGCTAAACTGTTGAAAGGATAGTCAGGGTCACTCCTCTCTTTTGCTTTTTCATGCTATTTAAAAACCTACTGGTGGCAGCGTATTTCGTGCTGATGTTGCTGCTGAAGGTCCTGCTAAAACAAACTAGCTTTTGAGTTCTTGTGTGTGCAAGATACGGAACAGTCTTGTGTTTTTCTATGTTGCCTGGTCAGCTGGTTCTCAACTTAAAGCCTAGTGTGTGGCTGTCATTTACTCTTTGCCATGAGATACTCTTACTGTATGTAATTTGATTTCTGAAAGGAGTAGGAGGCCCTTCTTGTTTAAAGTTACTACTGAATTTTAAAAAAGTACAAATTTACTTAAATTTTGACAGAGTGACTACAAAGTACTTTCAGCAGTAGAAGAGAAACTTCTCAATACTCTTTTTTTCTTTTTTTTTTTTTTCTCCTTCCCCTCAATTTCTAAACTCAGTGAATTGTGTGGCTTCCGCAATTGCATGTTCTGTACTGTCAGTGATAAAGCCTGTAGTGTGTAGTAGCTATTTTAGGTGTTTCCCC
>VYXH01002739.1:54072-71497 GCA_013397275.1 Burhinus bistriatus
CCCCCCATGTCACATCAAAACAATGCTTTTGCGTTGGATTGGTTTATGAACATATTTCTGGAATGCATTTAAGGTGATATTTTTCTGGATGATCTTTTGAGTGCCCTTTGGAAATGCTTAGAATGACTTGTAAATGTGATCAGTTATTATTGACAAAACAGTTAAGAATCTTTGCAATGTGAAAATGATCTGTTTACAAATAGACCCCAGACATTTTGCGTAAAAACTTAATGTAATATGGCAAAACTGGGTCTGTTGCAAGATCGATACCTGGAAGACAGTTTGTGGCTCAAAACCAGAGGGAGGAATGGGACAGCATGCTGGGAAGGAGCCGTAGCCGGTCATACGGATAGAATACAAGTGGTTTGTACTGCAAGTTTAATTTTTAAAGTGGGTCTGTGAAATGTATTCTATCTCCGGTTATCTGCAGTGCTGAAAATCTGGAATGTTTAAGCTTGTTTTTCAGCTACGCTAGTGTAGACAAGAGATCTAGAAGTCCTTATTTCAGTTTTAGTGCAAACTGAAATATGAATTTGAACTCATAAAAATTTCCGTTGCCTGCAGCTTACCTGTCAAGCTTTCAGCACCTCTTTGTAAAGGATCATTGTCAAAATTCACCACTGAGAACGTGTCTTTGTGATAAAGTTTCTAAAGAAATCTCTGCCCAGCATTGTCACATGCAAGCAGTTTTAGATAGAGAAATATTTGGGGGGGGCGGGGGAATTGTTCATGCAAAGAAATGTCTGTCCCAAAGGAGGCTGTCACTTTTTCTTTTATGTGCAGACAAACTTTTGCAGACTTCACAAATGAAGAGAACAATTTTCCTTCAACTTTGTTGGTGTGAAGCTGTAAGCTGTAGCAGCTGGTTTGTAAAGGCTAGAAATGTGATTTTAAAAAATTTTTTTTTGGGGGGGGGTGGCGTGGTGGAAAAATCTATGGGTAGTATTTCCTTACTTTCTTAGAGCATCTGTAGCTATGAAAAGTTACATAGGCTGTTGCTGTTATACAGGAAAGTTGTTAATTGTTCTCTACATACTGAAATAATTTTTCTTAGTGGGAATATTACTGCATGTAATATAGTTGTTTTGGGCATATTTGAGAGAGATTTAATTGTTTTCCTGTTAAATTTTTCTGTCTTTCAGTATTTTCTTTCAATCTTCTCTCCTGTGCTTCCATTTTGTCGTTAGTAGGCATGAGCCTCTGTGAAGATTCTTGTGAAAACAAGTTCTTAAGCTATCGTCCTAGAAAAGATCTTGGTACATTGCCTTAAATGGCTACAGCACCTGCTGACATGTGTTTAGTTCTGCAAGGGTAGCAAGGACAAAAGGATTGAGACTGAGATCAGTTTAAGTAGATAAAAGTCACAAGATGCTGTCCTGATTTAAACTAAAGCAAACCACTAAATTAGTCTGTGGAATTTTTAATAAAGAAGTGTTTCTATTAGTTCCATGCTTGTTTGTTTATAGTTTGCCTAAGCTTCCTCTGAGAAGCATATAATGAAAAAGGCAAAGTGCCAGAAACACCTTGGTGAATGTTAATGCTAGTTTTTCTGCAATTATATTGGGCTGAGTGCTCTTGTTCACTATAACCTGCTTTCCTACTACCTGTCTTCTATGTCTTGCTGTTGGTTTTTACAAAAATTAAAGGTAATTAAACTGACTTTTTCTTCCAGTTCATAACTGGACTCAAGAGGACACTCTTCAGTGGCTGTCAGAATTTGTTGAACTACCCCAATATGAAAAGAATTTTAGAGACAGCAATGTCAATGGAACAACGCTTCCCAGGTGAAGGTTTCTTCTGGATTAGTTTCAGATAATTCCCGGTAGATTGCTGCTTTAGTCTGCATGTGGGAACAACTATGTGAACCTAAAGTCTAACAAGATACGGTTAAATGCAAGAAAAGAGAAGCATCCTTGCAGTTTTGAAGACCTAGCTCTATTTTTTTTTTTTTCCAAAATATTTCAAAATATAAATGTGTTTTGCCACTCCTTTTGTTTTATTTTTTTTATCTAGCTGTTGAGGCTTTTATCCATGATCACATAATTCTATATGGTAGTGAACTTTCTTTTGAATAACTTCCAATCTATTGTATGGGTATACATCAAAAATTATCCGCAGAACCTCTTTTCTTAAGCATAAGTACTAAATTTGAGTATTGCATGTATTTCAGAGAGTCGGTGTCACAAGTCTACAAATATACCATTACCTTTAACTACACCAAATGGATTTATTTTATGATTATTCCAGAAATAAGAGTAGGGACATGATTTGATGTTTGTCCTTTACCACGTGCTGATATGCTTTTTTAATAGCACTATTGTCATTGTATTATATCTCTCACTCTAATTGCATAACTATAATCCGTATAACTGTGGGAAATGCTATTAATGTATTTCTTTCCATAGACTGGTTTTGAATATAGCTTGTGGAATAGGTAATGTTTTCTTTCATTGCCGACAGGATAGCAGTAAATGAACATGCTTTCATGATCTCTCACTTGAAAATAATTGACCGGAGCCATAGACAGAAGCTTCAGCTTAAAGCCTTGGATGTTGTTTTATTTGGACCTCTGACACGTTAGTAACTTTTTGGAGTTTTTTCTTATCTCGTATTTGTAAGAATTCAACAGAAAATATTTTCTGTGACACCTGATACTGTAGGTGGGACAGCTTATCTGTTTTGTGGATGTACTGATGGATTGCTTGGCATACATTGTCGAACTGGGCAATGAATTAAAAAAGATTATCAAGATGCCTATGATTCTCTGCTGGGATTAGGACAAAGGTCCACTTCTGTGTGTAAGATTGCATAGAAATTTTAGTGTAACTGCACTTGATAGATGGATGTTGGCTTTTGTGTCACAAGAAGTGTCCTCTAAGTTTAAACTATTTAAATTACACTTATAGCTAATGTTACATTCAGTTCCCAATTAGCTTAGACAGTATAAGCTGGGCTGATGAAATGAGAGGGGATGACTTTCCCCGAGGAAGAAAAAAGGAGGTAGTGGTGTAAATCATCAGTGTCTTCAAGTGCAGTTAAATTTAATGCAGCAGTTCCACACTGGACCCATTTTAGCATGTGCAGACGTTTCCTTACCACATCACCAGTGGTCTGCATGCTTGCTTGGACAGAGTTACAGATCTACTGTGCATGTCGAGTATTTCTGAACTAGAAGTCCGTTCCAGTGCTTGGTGGTCAGTTTGGAGAGCAGTGAATGACTTGGTAAAAGTCAGGCCAGATCTGAGCTGACCTGACTGATCTGGGTTAGCCTGACAGATCTTAGGATTTTTAGGGAAAAAAATGCACTTTGTGTTTGCATTATACCTGTAATGCTAGGAGAAACTATCTTTTAAAAGTTTGTTTTACAAAAGTGCAAGTGACTGTAAAAGTTGCACTAACAAGTATATGTGAATTTTGGATATGACACTTTGACAATCCAGGTTTTGCTTTTTAAAAGTGCTGCTATTAGCTACTTGCCCTTTTAAAATCTACTTTATTTTGTACAAGTGCATTTTTAACTCAGCATAGGGTATTCCAGAAGGCATAGACTGGGGAGAACTTACTCAAGTATAACTAACACTCCTACTGGTCTGATAAAGTGTAATTGGGGAAACTCTCTCTCTTAACTAATTTAAATAAAGGTACGGACTGTGTACTGTAAAAGTTTAGTAAGTTTTCCTGAATCTAATGTATGTTTTAGTATAGATTAAGTAGATTGTATTAGAGCAGAATTGCTTATGTTGTACGGAAAATGCTCTGGAATCCATTTGGAAGGTTGAAGGGTAGTTGTTGGAGATGGTTTGAGATAAATGAGCTGGAATTCTGTTTAGTGTCAGGTTCTGTCACCTTTTAATCTTGGGAGGGGGAAACTGTCTGTATCAATGAACTAGTTAATGATCGTGTTATTCTCTGCACAGGTCCCCCTCACAACTGGATGAAGGATTTCATATTAACAGTTTCTATAGTTATTGGTTTTGGAGGCTGCTGGTTTGCATATACACAGAACAGAACCTCAAGAGAACATATCACAAAAATGATGAAGGACTTAGAAAGTCTCCAAACAGCAGAGCAAAGTCTTCTTGACTTGCAGGAAAGGTATAAAATTTAAAAAAGTTAATGTTTAGTTGTCCATTTGTTTTGAGTTTAAATACAAATACAGATCTTTTACAGTCAATTTATTTGCATCAAGCAAGCAAGATCTTGTTCGTCTTCATTTTGCATGGAAATTGTTATTTTGGCGATGATGGTTTTTTGGGTAGAAATTGCTCCTTGATATTTTAGCAGGCAATATGAAGCTAGGGATGAAAGTAGAGAATAGAGTTTCAGTCTTTACGTACAGATTTAGAAGTGTGTACTGTTATTTCATATAATTACAGTTTACTTTGGATACTTGTATACATGGAAATGAGAACATTTCTCCTGTTTTTAAGCTCTTAAGATTGAAACAGACCTGGACTGATTACTTTCTATTGCATATTTAACAGTGTCGGAGTTTATAGTCTTACATCACATTGTGTGGTGTAATTGCTGCTGATCCATGAAGCTTGCACAGTCTTTATTATGACAGAATGGTTGAGGTTGGAAGGGGCTTCTGACGGTCATCTTGTCCAGCCCTACCTGCTCAAGCAGGATCATCTAGAACAGGTTGCCCAGGACCATGTCCAGGCAGCTTCTGAGTATGTCCAAGGATGGAGATTCTACCACCTCCCTGGGCAACCTGTGCCAGTGCTCAAGTCACCCTCACGGTGAAAAAGTGTTTCCTGATACTCGGATGGAACCTCTTGTGTTTTGGTTTGTGCTCATTGCCTCTTGCCCTGTTGCTGGACACATTTTCTCCTCCTGAGGACTGCAACTTTAAACAAATATGTTGTGTATTTTCTCATATTTTCTTGTTCAATTGTGAAGGCTTGAGAAGGCACAAGAAGAGAATAGAAACGTTGCTGTGGAAAAGCAAAATCTGGAGCGCAAAATGATGGATGAGATCAATGATGCAAAACGGGAAGCTCATCGCCTAAGGGAGTTGAGGGAGGGAGCTGAATGTGAGCTCAGCAGGCTCAAATATGCAGAGGAAGAGCTAGTACAGGTATCTGCAAACTGTTTATAATTTTAGTGTTGACTCTAAATTAGTCCTGGTTTTATTAGGTCCTTAGGATTGTTTAAAGCAGCATTTCTCTAATGCTAGATTTGAATGGAAAAATTCTAAGAGCACTTAATGATTGTCTGTCAATCATGCCATTATCTAGTAAAATAATCCTGAAACTATAGAGACATACACTTTGTATATTAGCTTATCATAATGTTGTTGGATTCAAGGAACAAAATATATACAAAAGCTTTTTCTATCTTGTTATCAGATGAGAGATAGTAGCTTTGTCTCACTCTTCTGAGTAGCAATAGCTTGGATTTATTGTTCTGAATAAAAATGCTGTCTTACAGAAATATTTAAGCTTCAATTTAGGGACTATATAGTATAGGAAAAAAATCTGAGTATGATATAGTATATGGAAATTTGTATGCTATATTTCAGAAATGCCTGATCTGCCTTCCTGACAGCAATTGGCACACACCAAAGCTCTTTAAAGCCTTAGTATGTTGCTGTGGGGTATAAAGGTGCTTGTATTTCACTTTCTTCTGCTGTCAGTTCTAACGATACTCTTGGTGACACTCTTATTTCTTTTTGATTGCTAGGTTCGCATGGCTTTAAAAAAGGCTGAGAAGGAGTTTGAGCTGAGAAGTAATTGGTCTGTTCCTGAAGCTTTGCAGAAGTGGCTTCAGTTAACACATGAAGTTGAAGTACAATATTACAATATCAAAAGACAGCATGCAGAAATGCAATTAGCAATCGCCAAAGATGAGGTACGAACTCTTACTCTTCAACTACTTAAAGAATTTTCTGATCTGTTGCTAGATATATGAAATAGTAAATACAAATTACTCAGATAAGCATTTGGACATTTTTTTCTCCTCTGAGTTGTTTGCTACCTGTCAATATTGCTAATGTTTTGTCATCTGTGTTAAGTATATAGCTCCTAGTTTATGTGTTTCACTTTCTTTTTAGGCAGAAAAGATAAAAAAGAAGAGAAGCACTGTATTTGGAACATTACATGTTGCACACAGCTCCTCCCTGGATGAAGTGGACCATAAAATCCTTGAAGCAAAGTAAGAGTATTACCAATATGCATATTCTTTTGTGATTATTTATTCCTGGAACAATGGAATTTTTTGAGAGTTACGGAAGTTAGTGTCTTAGTGTTTTTGCACTTTTAAGTAAAACTATTTAAAAGTTATTAAAGTACATATATTTGGACAATCCTAATGGATCTTCTGACATGCTAGAATGACTGCACTTCTGGTGCTTCGCTTTATCATTAAGAACAGTGTATGTAATTTGAATGTGTGCTTTTCTTTAGGAAAGCACTCTCTGAGTTGACGACATGCTTGCGAGAGCGTCTTTATCGATGGCAACAGATTGAGAAGATTTGTGGTTTTCAAATAGCACACAATTCTGGGCTACCAAGCTTGACCTCCTCTCTCTACTCTGATCACAGCTGGGTGGTTATGCCTCGAGTTTCCATTCCTCCTTACCCAATTGCAGGGGGAGTTGATGACTTAGATGAAGATACTCCTCCTATAGTTTCACAGTTTCATGGTAAGTGGTGAGGTCAGTAAAAAGAAAGGGGAAAAGTTGTGGTGGCGTGGGATTTTAAAGTCAGGTGGGAGAAGAGCGCTGAAATCAAACAAGATTGGATCAAAGTCAAAAGGACAAAATTCTATCTAGCATTTCAGATGCATCCTTCAGGACTTGCATAAACTGAAAACTGGGGTTTGCAGTAACAATAACATGAAGAAAAAGCCTTTGTTCCTTTTCAGTGGAGGAGTCGGGGGCAAATCCAGCTAAGGTTTTGAAAGTCTGTTTGTCATGCTTGGATTGTCGCTCTAGACAAAAATTTATAATGAGTAATGCTGAATTTCTGGTAGCACATTTATTCTTTCAAATAGAAGGGATGGAGTTAGTCTAGGGTCCCTTGAGCTACTGGGAAGATCACACCTTTTGAGAGGCTGCATGCTACATAGCTTTTCAAGCATTCTTTAGTGGCTGGAACAAAATCCTGTTGTTGTCCAAGGGAAGCTTTCAGGCAGAATGTTTGTGTTTTGGATACAGCAGATTGTTTGAGTGTGAGGCAGAGAGGCCAAGGGCGGGAGGGAGGGAGGGAAATCCAGCTTTGGTTAAACTATGATTAAAGATATACACTAGGGATTCAGACCACCCTCGTATCTTGAGTTACTGCGTCAATACAAGAGCCTGTTTCATGGAAGTTGTGATTAACTGGACTCTAGAGGCAAATCAAAAAGATGAGCTCCCATGTAGCTATTCAAACAAGCAATATCATGCTGAGGAATGAGTAGAGAAGAAAACTTTTTCGTATGTGTACTTTTTTCTTCCAGGGCTGAGATTCTCAGACAAAATTAGAACTGTATTTTAAAAAGGCATAAGGAGAATGGTTGCCACTTTGCTTCCTGCATTTAGTGTGCCTTGGCACACGTTTTTCTTCTGAACGTACCAACCTTCTTTCTACAGGCCACATTGAAAAGTTCATTAAGCCCCTTGCAATACTACTTACTGCAAGTTCTGATCATTTTAAAACATACTGTCTCTCTAGTCATCTTCACTGTGAAGGCTTTGATTTAAACCTTAGCAACAAATTTCTTAAATGGCCAAGTAAAATATGGATACCTAGAGGTAAACTTCCAAGTCAGTATGGGGAAACCTGTGGTCTGATTTCAAAATGAAGAGCTGCATTTATTCAACTTTCCAGATGGTCTAAAATGACAAAATACATAGATATGTATATAAGACTTCAGACTTATGATTTTTTTTTTTTGTTCGTCACTCTTCCCACTCAGATCTTGTGTAGAGGTGAAGCCATAGAGCAAAGTGCAGTTGATTCAGATGAACTACGATTAGAGAAGGACTGTAGAGTTTGTAAGATCATATTTAGTTGAAACTTTACTGTATGCTTTTGCAATTATGGTTTAATTTTTTTTGTTAAAGTTCAGTTTACTTGGAGGTATTTAGATAATGGATGTTGTCTCAGTGATGAAAGTTATCTGAATTTTAGTAACATTACAAAAACTTTAAATGTGTTTTTTCTGAATTTTGGTAAGGCATGAGAGCCTGATTTTGTTCAAGTGATCACATGAGGGAAGTAGCTTCTCCTGAACTTACTAGCTTTTAAAATTTCTTCTCAGTAAAAAAAAGAAATTGGAAACACTTGGGAGTGGGGAAGGAGAGGGAAAACAGGCTAAATGATCTGTTGTTGAAACCTGTTCAGGAGTCAAGTTATTGTAGGTTAGTTTGGTAACTGCTAAGTTATTCCCATCATTTAGACAAAAATGACAAATGCACATGTCCTGGTTTGAGGAAGGACAGAAGCAAAATGGCTTGTCTCACTCATGAGGCTTCAGGGAAAATGCAGTGTGCGGACAGCTCAGTTATGAGCAAGACTGTACTAGAAAATTCTAGATACTAAATTGTCATAGCTGAATCCTTCTTAATCCTGTGTATATACACCTACAAGGAACTAAAATTCTTGTAACTTCTCTCAAAATTTACTGATGGTGCAATCTTCTTTTTTACACCAGTGAATAGGATGACATCTGATTTACCTGAACACGTAGTACAAATTTCCTAAAGAGATTCTTATTATTTTCTCTCAGTTCACACTTCTTTTTTTAGGAATATTTTTGTAACGACGCAAGCTTATTTTTGAGCTGGCAACACCTGCTTTTCAGGACAGTAGGGAGTTCATCAAAAGTAAAATCAAAAGTTTGAGTTACATGACAACTGTCATGTTGGGACTTGTAAACCTTTCTCTTCTGCTCAGCCCGGCAGGAAACAAAGTCTAAGTGTTGGTGAAGGTACAGCTACTTGATGTTGTGTGAAAGTTGTAATTTCCTGTACTAAGTGCAGAATGACAACCTTTTCTGAGATTCTAGTAAGCAAAACTGTAACTTAGCTGATGATAAACTGACATCTCAAAAAAAAAAAAAAAGCATTTTGTCAGTGCGTTGTGTTTGGTAAACATTTTGAACATCAGTAAGGGTATGGTCTGTCTTACCTAAACAGTGATGTGTTCTGTGGGATAGTTTGAGGAGAGGTGTGAGAAATCTGGAGGCTCATAACAGCTAGCCTGAAAACAGGTCCGTAGACTTATTTCCATAGAAGTATTGCTGCCTAATCTTTTGAGGGAGGAATTGGATTAGGAACATTTTAGTTTGTCACTTCCTGTTAGATACTTTCCTGGTCAAGTCTTGTGTCACTGTCTCCATCCATTATTAATATTTTTTGTTTCCGGAAGTTCATAGTTAGCCTGGCAAAAGAAAGTGTTATCAAACAGGAAATTCTTGAGCTGAAAATGAGGTTGAATTATATTTTCTATCATGTTTGATAAATGAAACTGGTCTTCCATGTCTAACGTAACTTTCAACTAATGCAGTATATTTCAGTTGGCTGTTTGGTCAGGTATACCTACATTGCAAAACTTTTACATATTCTTTTAAGCTCCAAATCGCCACACAAGTAAAATACAGGATATTGTGTAACATACTAATTTCAGCACTGCTATTTTTAGTTTATAAAGGGTTGGGAGTTTCAGTAGAATCTTTCTCTTTGTTCTCAAGAGAGTATAGTGAGCCAGAGCTTTGGTGCACATGGTCAGAATAGTATTTGGCAGGCACAAAACTGCTGCAGTTGCATCTTGGTTAGCTGCTTCATCTAACTGTAGAATGTATAAGGCAACGCCAGTCTGTCTTCCATCTAAACAGTCGAGCAATGTCAAAGTTGTTTAAGAATCACTGTGGCTGAAGCAGATACCTGCTATTTAGTCTTCAGAGTAGATACTGTTAACATCAATGTCACTTCGAGGGTTTTGGTTTGCTTTTTCTTTGCCTCAGGGTCCATTGTAAAACCTCCCAGCACACTGGCAAGAAGCAGTAGCTTGTGTCGATCGAGACGCAATGTTGTGCCGTCATCTCCACAGTCTCAGCATGCTTTGCACTCCCCTGACCCTGACATCCTTTCTGTGTCGAGCTGCCCAGCTCTTTATCGAACTGAAGAGGAGGAGGAAGCCATTTACTTCTCTGCTGATAAACAATGGTACGGAGATTAGCAAACAGCACTTGGAACTCTGATAGGATTATTTGAGACTAACAGTTTAGAATTAGAGGTTCAACCAAGCCAAAAGTTAACGTAATCTGTAGGATAATATAAATTAATGTAGTCCACATGGAACAGAGAGAGTTCTTGTCTGGTATGTGTATGTAAATAGCTAGCATGTCATATACAGTTAAGTAATGTTACAATCCAGGGTGCACTGAACTAACCCTGATTCTCCATTACAATATGTTACTGGCTTTTACATCTGAAACTAGGATCAAAAGCAATGTCAGCTACTGGGCGAAGAGAAGATGGATGGTAACACAATTCTTACAGCATGTTGAGCGTGTACCTACTCTTGTTACATGGCCTCATAGGAAAAGGTTAAATTCCTTTTGGAAGGAGCAAATGAGCTTGTTGAAAGGTAGGGACACTTGTCCTGAAGGAACTTTTTGTATATGATAGGCTTAAATCTCCTTCTTTCATTTCATAACTTTTCTGACTTCACGTGCCAGAAAGATAGTTTTTGTTCTTTGAAGTGAGATACAAATGACTGATTCTGGGCAGATGCTGCTGCCCGCAAACACAAGATTGCACAAATTAATTACCTTAAGTTTAGATAATAAAATGATGTAATGCAAGTTGTAAATTAAAATGTTTAACTTAATGTTTTTTCTTAATTAACTACTAAGGAAAAGTGCGGGTGGTGCTTTTAGACTAATGTTATTGATTCTAAATTAATTTCCTTTTTAACTGCATGAGGGAAACAGTAGTTTCATTATGTTTTCTCCTCTCTTTGCTCTGACTCAGGGAAGTACAGGAAACAGGTTCGGAATGTGACTCCTTAAATTCATCCACTGGAAGGAAGCAGTCTCCTCCAGCAAGTCTTGAGATGTACCAGACACTTTCTCCTCAGAAAGTATCCCCGGAAGAATTCTCACTGGAGGAATCATCTACAGGAGACTCCTCTTCTCTAACTGCAGATATTTCTAGGGGCTCTCCTGACTGTGTAGGCATGGCAGAAACTAAGAGCATGATCTTTAGTCCTGCAAGCAAAGTTTATAATGGAATCCTGGAGAAGTCCTGCAGCATGAACCAGCTTTCAACTGGGATCCCAGTCCCTAAGCCTCGGCACACCTCGTGTTCTTCAGCCAGCAGTGATAGTAAACCCAGCCACGAAGCTGCTTCTGTCCCTAGGATAAGTAGTATCCCACAGGACCTGTACCAAAATGGTGAAAAAAACAAAAAGCCATCAAAAATAAAAAGCCTCTTTAAGAAGAAGAGTAAGTGAGGTGGGCAGAAGAAACCTATAGTAATGTTATAAGAACTCTATTTTTTAAATCTTAGGAATGTAATTCCATTTGAGCATTCTAGAATGGATGCCCTAATGGAATGCTCTGTAGGTCAACTATATTTAACTGACTGTACTGTCAAAGGTTGTGCCAGCTGTCAATGAGAAATCATTAAAAAGTTCAGACAGTTTACATTCATTTCTGCCTATTTATTTCTTTTTTTTTAGTTTGTCTTTTTTAGTGTTTTTTTATGTAGTTTTGGGTTTTGGTTTGTTGGTTTTTTGTTTTTGTTTTTTCTAGTTTGTTCATAAACCATTTTTAAGCCACTTTGGACTTCTGAGCTTTAATGGACTAGTAAGCCTTCCTGGGCTTGCCAAAGTTTCTTGTTTACCGGAGCATCTTCCTAACTTTCCGTAGAGCTAGGACATTTATCTACTGGACTTTAAGAAAAATAAAAGAAGTAGAACTAATTGAATTGCACTACTGTTTTACAGACTGGAAAAGTCTCTCTGCAAGTGAAACTGAAAGACTTGTATTTGACTGAGAAGATGAATCTTTTCACTTTTAGATCTTTTGGGTTTTTTAAGTAGAACTTAGGATTTCTAATTGACTTGATTTCTGGAAATGGAAATGCCATGCTTTTATTATGGGAAGCTTTGTTAGATGCGTTTATTATTAGAATGGTTCAAGTCCTGCTGTAAAGATCATGTTTTTCCCAGGACTTTCACTGTGATTTTACTTCACTGCAGGCTGTATGACACAAAAAAAAAAAAAAAAAAAAAAAAAAAAAAAAAACCACANNNNAAAAAAAAAAGAAAAAAAAAAGAAAAAAAGAAAAGAAAAAAGTAATTTAACAAGAGAAGAGGCTCTTGATTCCTTATGCAAGTGATGGATATGAAACTTGACTGAGGACTGAAAATATTCACCCTCTTAAAATAAGGAGGGGGGATAGTAGCTTTTGTTTACAGACTGACAGACAA
Source organism: Burhinus bistriatus (assembly GCA_013397275.1). Taxonomy (NCBI): domain Eukaryota; kingdom Metazoa; phylum Chordata; class Aves; order Charadriiformes; family Burhinidae; genus Burhinus; species Burhinus bistriatus. The sequence continues at coordinate 66,501 of VYXH01002739.1, forward strand.
TGGACATTGGGTTTGTGAAAGTTTGTACTGTGGTAAAGATAATAAATTGGAAACATTATTGTGCGTGGGAATGTTCCAATTTTAGCCGATGCTTGTTTCAGACATGTTTCAGAGGTCCTGTTGATTGAAAGCTGTTGTAGGCTACATTGCTTATGCTTACTGCTGTGTATAAGTTGTTATATTTTTTGGATTAGCTCTTAATGTCTTAATGTCCTCCTTTTGTAAGATTTCATACACTTTATTTTTGTATAGTTTGAAGATTTAGCTGTTCAGACATGTCTGAAGTAAATGGTATAATTTTATATGCATACTGTTATACTAACTCATGATTTTAGATATAAAGATAGATATAAAGGTGAGACTCGACATGCTTCAGATAAAAGCAATTTTTATGTTAAGCTTTTATAGGGAGAAGTGAAATTACCACAAGGTAACAAGGAAGCCTTCTTAGGGCAACAGTAGCTCGTTGTTCAAAAACTTTTTTTTTTTTAAACAGTTGGAGACAACAAATGTACTGCTTGAGCAACAGTGCCTTTTATTCAGTTTGTCTGAAAACATTAATACTGAGCAGGAATTTCTTTTGAGGTACATTCCAAAGAAATACTTCTTGCTCTAGGGAACGCAAGCAATTTACCCAGTGATGACTAAATGGTTTCAGCTCTTCCATAGGGGTATTCTAGTTGCCTCAGTAACAGGTGCCACTGCCAGGGACCTGTGACTAGGGGCTCACTCCTTGCCAATATGTACATGCTGCACTGTACGAAAGAAGTAATTCACTGACTGCCTAAATTTTTTTTTCTAGTAAGGAGCCTTCAAAACCTGTAGCGAATCAGAATCAAGTGATACATGTTTTTTTCTATCACTTTCTATTTAGGTTCCACTGTATGTAACTGATATGTTAGTTCTGTCCTCAGGAAGTGGTGGTGATGTTAACAGAAGCATTTACTATGGGTAGCGAATGGTTAGAAGAGAAGGGTTAGAAAATAGGATGGAGACGTTACGTGTGCAAGTACCTTATAAATCCTGGTACACTGATTAATTCCTGAAGAGAACAGAAGGAATCAAGGGTTTTACTGTCTAACAAAGAATGATTGTATGTCGTCTATACAGAAAAGCATAGGAGGAGTCAACTGTTTGGTAAAGTTTAGAGAAGAGAAAAATTGGTGGAATAGAAAATAATGAGAACATGATACTGTTCCATTATTCTCTGAATCATCAGATTGAACAGCTATAGCTGCAAAAAAAAGTCATCCCAAGGTAAAGATGGTCTCTTTGAACAAAGATTGTACGCTCTGTGCATAGTAGACAAAAAAAAGCAGCGATGCAAAAAGACTTTTGCCAGAGAACCACCTCAATGCTGAGCCTTCAGAGTTGTAGTTAAAAGCCCGATGAAGTACTTGAACATGTACAAAGGGAAAAAAGTACATAAAAGTAGGGAACTTTGCCTCCCAAACAGCATGGAGAAGACTACTACCAGAAAAATGCTCAGTTTTGATGTCTGCACTTGAGAAGTCTATAGCAATAATGGAGTTCAAAGAAAGATCTGGGTCTGGATATAGTAGATCTTGCAGTGTGAGATTTGAGGAATTCTGTTTCTGTCATTACCAAAGAAGATGAAGTGGCATTTTGATACACATGGAAACACATATTGATACACATTTGATATACATATTTACACATGGAAAAAAAATATGTGGTACTGAGGAGTGGGAGAACAGCACTACTTAATCCTGATATCAAAGTCAGGCAAGCTCAAATACTGAGAAGCCAAACCAGATAAATTCAGTTTTCTATAGTAAGTATAACTAAAAATTGAAATAGAGGAGGTGTTGAACTCTTCATTGGCTGTGAGTTTACGTGTTAAGTAAGTTTTTAAAATACAGAATTTAACTGTCTTCTGGGAAAAAATATGTTATGGCGGTGTACAAACAAATCTGATGAGGTTATTGTAGTGATAGATTTTGTCTTCAAAATGGCAAACCTTTGGAGCATAGACTGCTCTGAATGCTCAGTTTATCACCAGCTGTCCTGTAACTCTGTAGCTGCTACTTAATATTATAGAACTGAAAGCTTCAGATAATATGATCGGAAGTGGCAAGTATTGTATGTTGGAGCACATACTATAATTTTAAGTTCATAGAGTTGGGGTTTTTTGTTCATTATTTTAATAGACCACTTGCACATCTTGCCACCTAAATGTCCACAATCGAAGTGACTTGAATTGCTCCTACTATGGCTACTACGGAAATGCTCGTCTTCAAACTGTTAGCATCCTTTTGCTAAGGTGTGTTGAGAGCACTGACTCTGAGGTAGATCCTCACTGGCAAACATCAAATCTGGTCTTAGTATATGTCAGCATCTCAGAAGTGAGACAATGTGCTTTAAAAGGTCCTCCATTTTTCCTGTTTGTTTAAGGGTGTAATTTGAACTGGCTGGCAGTCAAGTGAGTCCAGCCAGCATTCTAACCACTAGGATTTCTCTAAGACATGAGTCATTCAAGACAATCATCTAGTGTCATCATCCTTAAATGGCTGAGGACTTCCTAAGCTCTAAACTCATACTGGTTGTGATCAGAGTAATTTTTTTTGAGCTCTTACTGCTAAAATCCATGTTGTATTTTAAATTCTCCAGTATCTTTCAGAAGACGAGGATCTTTGTTTTCTTAAATATTTTGTTGAAGTCCTTTGTGAGGACAGCAGCCTCTTTGTGGAAACTGCCTAAAAGGCTTCTCCCTGAAGAGGTTGCCATTTTAAGTCTTTCACATGTAAAAGAAAGAAGTGTCAAGTGTGTGGTTCTGTATACAGAAGAAAAAAAACCCCAGTTCTTCCAAAACTGAACAAACCCATACCTTTCTACAATTCTTACTAAAGGTATGTGACACTTCTTTCCTAATAGTGTAAAAATTTTCAGAAAGACATTTCTGGTTGCCAGGAGGAATACTTTTGACCAGGTTATGGTGGACTTTGAGATTAAAACAATTGCTTCTTTTTCCAAGCTCACTGGTGGAATTTAAAATTGCTCATAGTCAGTTCCAGACATATGTCAACTTTTCTTTTCTCACGTCACTGGTACCTGGGTAGCAGATTACCCTCCGCTTTCTGATGGGAAATTTGCTGAAAGAGAGAAGATTCTCCATCATAGTCAAGATAATAATGTTATAGTAATACAGTTCATCATTTGGAAGCCTTGAAGATGGTGAAACCAAGGATACTTGACTTAAGTTTTCTTATGATATTTATGGATGCCGGCTTGAGTTACACATTAATTTACAGCTGATTGAAAGCCTAAAAAGATAAAATCAATTAGAAATTGAAGCTTTCAGTGTTTTGCCCTTTTCCTTCCCGATGTATGGGAAAACGGCCCACACAGGAGAGATTATTTCTAATTAGCATTTCTTACACCATCGTTTTTTAGAGCTTCAGGATAGTTTCATTCCATTTCCAAGATACATTGCTGGAAAGGGATTACTACCTTAATTTTATAATGTATGCAAATAAGCATTTATTTTTCATTTACTTACAAGCAGAGGAGAACAACATAAAAAAACTGAACACTTAACTTAAAAAGAATTTTTTTAAAAAAAGTCAAATAGAGAATTACTGGTTCTTGGACCTCTTTACTATTTGCTTATTGCCTTGTACAATATGTTAAGTAGGGTGAACATGGTTTCTTATCTGTTCCAGTTGCACTGACTAAAGTGATGCATTACTATCTCATGTTTTAAATACTGCTTGCTCAGAATTGCTCTAGGCATTTTAATCCTGGATGTTGCATCTTCATTGGATAATGATTAAGCCTACTAAGGCTGTTGGATTCCAAGTGCTGGTAAACTTTTCTACTAGTGACTTAAACACAGATGTTGATATAACTAAACAAGGCTTTTGCCAGTAGAGTTTGACTGCCTGACAGCATGTCGATGTTTAGATGGCCATTCGTTGAGGCTTCAGTAGCAGTTCAGCAGTGTCGTACCCATTTTCAACAGATAGCTTTCCCTTCCAGCCCTGTAGAGGTGGTGCTGATCTGAAACTCCACTTAGTGCATAACTGGAAGGCACTGATTCATATAAATTGTAACAGTATTAACCTTTAAGCTGTTACTCCCAGTTGCTCTTGCATCTGACATTACTTACGCAAGATGGCAGTACTTATCAGTCCGCTTCAGTCTTTCAGAAAGAAAATGGATTTGGGTTACTTTTTTTTTTCCTCTATAATTTTGAACCCCAAGTTTACCAAACTATGTGCGTGTTCTGCGTGTTTAATGCTTCTCTGAGATGAAAGTGGGAAGGTTGGTCTCTGCTTAGATGTTAAGGAAAGCACATTTGAGCAGGGTAAAAAGAAATTCCTCTTGCTCATCGCAGATGATGAAAAAGCGTTCAGAGGTATTTCATGTGCTCATAAGTCAGAAGACTAAGGAATGCTTACAACTTATATTGCTGGAGATGAGAGGTACATTCAATCTCAAAGCTTTCAGATCAGTAACTCTTTAGCCAAGAAAAACCTTTATTCTTTAGATGTACTGTGCAGGGCGTTAGCTTCATATTTCTATTCCATTTTTGACCCAGCATTAAAGTTGGTAGTTACAGCACTAACTTATGTGATTGCAGACCTCAGAGCAGTTTCAAATAATGATCTCAGTAATGTGTCTTAAAGTCAGTTCTGGTTTAATATGTGCTGAAGATGTGAATTAAGACTTTCTCCTTTACATTCCTTTTATTTTAATTCAACTTAGTTCTTTGTGATCCCTCTACTGTTACAAAAATAAACAGGTACTGATAGTTGATTCATGTTCATGTTTAGAATACAGCTTTTTTTTTCAGGTGAGAATTGCAAATAGATAAGTGGTGAATACTTGCTTTTTAAAGACTAGATCATGGTTGGATATTGTAAAAACACTGCTGTACTTCAGTTGAACTAGGTACAGCACTGACTGGTGCAATTTGTGTGTGAGTGGTAAAGTTATCCTTCTTAACTTCTCCTTAATTTGTTTTTTTTTTTTTT